>PVIW01003368.1:0-55799 GCA_004026585.1 Noctilio leporinus
GTCGGTCGGGAACGCCTCACCTACTGTCCCGCTGGCCTCCTCTGCCTCTGGGCTCTGCTCCCCTGTGTCCAGATGCTGTCCGTTCCAATCCCTAGGGTCCTGAAGACGTCTCACGCTCCTTATTCTGTCCTCTAGCTGCTTTGGTACTTGAGAACACCATCAGCACTGCTCTCTACTCTGTCGCCATCTTCCCTCCTCTAAATTGCTTTTTTACCATTCTGTAATTCAATTTTGTTACGCGAGGAACTCCTGGAAACTCGATTCTTCTTGCTAACACGGTAAAGAATTACAGACCAGCAAATGTACTAGCTTGTGAGCAAAGTTTATTCTAAGTTCTAATAGGTGAACAAAAGCAAGGGTGGCAAAAGCAGGGTGGCCAGAGATGGGGTGACTAGCACCCAGGAGACTGGAGCCTGGGTGGTCCAGGGTCCCCTGTGGGGCAAGAGAGCCAAGGGGCCAAGAGAGCGAGTCCTTTGCTCTGAGGACTTACATAGTTGGTGGGATAGGATAAGGGAGTTGTACTTGGACTGATGGGTAAAGGTTGTGCCAGCTTTTCCCAGGGGAGATGGGACTACACAATTGTATGGGGATCTGTTAGCCTGAATCCTTTTTTTGCTCGACTCTATATGTCTATTTTGCCTATGTGTCTGGGGGCAAGCAGTTAACTAAAGTTGTTTTATGAGCTTTTTCTTTGGGCATTGTAGTTCCCCTCCCTCTTCTTCCTTCCTGGGCCTTGGGATGAATACACAATCTCAAGGTTTTCCTTTTCCCAGCTAGAGGAGATGATACACACAGACTTTCCAAGGCTTCCTCTCTGTACTATCATAGTCTACTTGGGTTGTTCAGAATGCCTGGAAGCTGGATCAGGCCAGGCTCAGGATTAGCAGGCGAGGGAGGTCTTCCTCTGCTTTTAGCCTCCTGTATTAAATTCTTTGTTAGACTGCAATGGTGAGTGTCCTGCCTTTGTTTCCGCTTTGGCCACTCATCCAGTGTAACAATTTCATAATCCATTTATGCATCTCAGTAATACATTTTGAAGATTCCTGCTAAAGTAGTACTTTATCATTAGTGGTTTTGTACCATCAGAATTTTATGACTGTGCTCAAGAGTTTTGTAAGGACAAAATGACAAAAATGTTATTTGTATTTAAAAGGGTATTATACAAAATAAAATAATAGTTATTTTTCTTTAATAACTACACAGTTGAGAGCCCATGGAAACACAGCAAGTGAGCATGCATGACAATTAATAAAAATAAGATAGATGTTATCACGATTCAGTTACTCAGTTGGATTACTACCCAGCAGACTGATGCTGGACACCTTGATGTTTTTTTTACTATTATAAAATTAATTTCTGCAAATTTGCCTCATCAGGTCCGTAATTTATATTCATAATAAAAATTACATATAATACATCATAATTATCTCTAATACATTAGAAATTAATTTATAAGAGAAAATAAAATGTCATACCTAGTTTACTTTTTTAATACTGGGACTAAACTATTCATAGTAATAGTGTATTATTTTTGAGAAGTGCCTACATGTAGTAGTGTAAAATTTCCTTTTAAGTGTCATCGAGAAACAAAAATATAGAGAAATAATCAATTGATATTTTAAAGTACAAAATGTATGAATCATAAACATAAAACGATAGTTAGTTTTGATCTATTTTTAATGCCATAGCACCCTTTCATTAAAATTTTAATCAAAATATTATATAAAGAAGAAATAAATATGTATAAATGTCAGAAACATTAGAAAGAGGTCAGAAATATATGAAATCATCTGTATAAGCTGTGACCCATAAGTCAGCATTCTAGCTGAAGTTCAATAATTGAAAAATTGCAAAATTTGGCTTCTAGTCAAGATGATGAGGTAGTAAATGTGGTTCTTGCCCCATCCCACAACCACATCAAAATTACAATTAAACTACAGAACAGTGATCATTCAGAACTAGCTGAAATCTAGCTGAACAGAAGCCTCATAATTTAGGGTATAAAGAAGCCATGTCCAGACTGGTAGGAGGGGAGGAGATACAAAATGAGCTGGTCCTACATTCACCTGTGGCGGTGAAGAATTGGGAGGGGTACCTTAGCTATGGAGATCCTCTTGAGAAACAAGGAGTCTCAGCCCTATACCAGGCCCCCCAGTCCAGGTTACAGTGCCAGGAAAAGGAGTCCCCATAACTTCTGGCTGTAAAAACCAGTGAGTATTGTGGCTGAGTGAGCTGAAGAGCTATTGGTGTCCTAGGCATTTCTTTCTTTTTTCTTTTTTCCCAGGCATTTCTTTTTAAAGAGCTGAGACCCAGAGTTACTTGGCCTTGTTTCCTCTGAGCTCCAGTGCTGGGGCAGCAGCCCACTTAGGTACCAGTGACATATGGGGAGGAACTAAATTGTCTGCCATTAGGGTGAGAGCTGGAGGAGTAACTATGTCCCAGGCAGAAGTGCTGGCAAAGGCCATTGTTTTTTTTGAGCCTTTCTCTCACAGCCAGTAGGCAGGCACCATACTTAGGTCTCTATCAACCTGGCTAACAAGATTCACCCTGCTCAAGATATTTCCAGTGGCTTTTTCCATACAGGTAGCCTATCTTGGCTCATGCCACTGACTTTCTTAAAATCTCTCAAACAAGCAGGCTCTGGCCACAAATTATATATTCCTAGTGCCAACATTACCAAACAGGTAAGACAATTTACATGCATGTGTGCATAAAGCAAGACTGAGCATTCAGGAGAGAGTAATTATTAATAAAAAGTTAAAAAGCTATAATTATTTTCTTAAGCTTCTAAACATTATTTTAAATTTTGGAAGTAATATTTACTTTACAAGAAATGTAGAAATTGGGACACAGAATGAGGAAATGGAAAAAATTCAATCATAAATGAACAAGTTGCGTGACTTGAATTTTAATTTTAAATTGAGCTGGGAAAATTCAGCTAGTTCCTTGCTCCACTTCTTCCATGCTAAAGTATAGTTTTCAAAATTGACTCTCAAGCAAATATAATGTGAATACATTTCAAAGATTTTATTTAACTCAATAATTAATGAGAGAATTCATATGTTAAAACTGTTCTAAAGAGCATTTGAGAAACTACACACACATGCACACACACACATGCGTAAATACTAGGATAAGATTTCTTTGAATAAAAAATTGTTACCTTTGGGGTTATCTCTTCCACCAGAAAAAATTATTTACATCTCTACTAGACAAAAATCTACAAGATAACTTTGACCCTACAGAATTGTAAAATAACCCAGTCAATGGGAAGTTGCACTGAAAGAACACCCAACAATTTCTGTTGCTTATTTTCAAGTTCTGAATAATTTTTCTGATACCTGTACTCTTTTTTTTTTTTTAATAGAGAAAGCAAGGCATTTATTTATATTCTTGCAAGAGCAGGTGCCTACTGGTGGTAGCTGGTGGGCAGGCACTGATACCTGTGCTCTTAACACTTTTAATGTTAAAGTATCCACAGTTCTCTATCTACATTTACTCCCTTAGTGATTTCATTCAGTTGTGAGTCTATCAACAACAATAACAATTTGATAACTCTCATATTTATATCTATAGTTCAGACCTCTTTCCTGAACTCCTGACTCATATATCCAATTGCCAACATGTACAGTGCCCTCAGATAGCTAATGGCCAGGTATAAACTCAACATGTCTACAACGATACTCCTGGCTCCACCTTCCATAAAAAGAAGCCTAATCCATCTCCATCTTCCATCCTGGAATATTGGCTACTCTATTCTTTTAGACGATCAGCACTTATCAGCAGCTCATTTTCCACACTCCCTACCTAGGCAGTACTTTAGGAAACATTAATCTACCTTCAAAAAATACCAGAATCTAATTACTTTTCACCAGCTCTACTGCTACCACCTCTTTCATCATTAAGCATGTCCCTGCAGAAGGATCCAAGGCTTCAACTTCCCAAAATGAAGCATGAGTTGATCTCTCCAAGGGTACTGGAATAGTTCTCTAAACCTGAACATACAAATAGCTCTCCTGGAACCCATTCTACTGGAAAGTTCAATAAGTAGTGTTATTAAGTAGAGTATTATTTCTTTGATTTATAATGGTTGTATTTCTATTTCTAACATCCCCAAACACATATAAAACTTCTTCATTTAAGCACTTTGGAAGTATTGTTTTATTTTTTCTATTATTTATTTACTTAAATGGTAATGGACACTACTCAAAATAGTTTCTCTGATGTCCATTTCCCTCTTTGGAGAATCTGAAATGTGTGGAGGCTTCATATATATGATTAATTTAGTAATTTACATATTGATTTGTTTATGCACAAAGACCCTAGATTAGCTTGCTAGAGTTGCCATAGCATAGTACCACACACTGGGTATCTTGAACAACAGAAATTTATTTCCTCACAATTCTGGAGGCTAGGAGTCTGAATTCAATGTATCAGCAGGGTTGTTGTTGTTGTTTTTTCCTAGAGACCACTCTTCTTGGCTTGTAGATGGCCACCTTCTCTCTCAGTCCTTACATGGTCTTTTCTCTATGCTTGTCTGTGTCCTAATCTCTTTTTTTTTCTTTTTTTTTAGTTGTAATGAGTATTATTTATTTTACTTGATTATTATTATTTTTAAGATTTTATTATTTTTAGAGACAGGGGAAGGGAGAGAGGCAGAGAGGGAGAGAGACATCAGTGTATGGTTGCCTTTTCACCTGCCTCCAGCTATGGATCTGGCTGGAGACCTGGGATGCAACCTGGTTATGTGCCCTGGCTGGGAATCGAACCAGCGATCTTTGGGTTCGCAGGCTCTAATCTCTTTTTAAAGAGACATCAGTGCTGTTGGATTATGGCCCACCCACATAAAGTCCCTATCTCCAAATACAGTCACATTCTGAAATACTGGGGGATTAGAACTTCAACATATAAATTTTGGAGGGATGTCATTCATGCTATGACACTTTAGTAATAGGCAAAAATGTCATGCTCACTTAGGTAACTGGCACAGATGCTGAAGAGTGAGTCTGAGCCACCACCTAGAATGTTAAGATTTGAAAATAATGGAATCCAGGGTCCAAACTGTGCATCTCTTCCTTTCTTTTTGGTGCCTCTTAGGTCTGAGGTCTCTACTCCCAGTAAAATTAATGAGTATAGAACATGTGTTTGTATCTCTCTCTTGATTTAATGGAGAAGAAAAGTCATTGAAAAACAGATAAAAGCTACATCAACTCCTCATATCTTTAGCAAGTGGTAGTGGAAAAGAAGACTAATCTGTTTGCAGAAATTGACCACTATGTTTTCTTTTCATGTTAATCATAAAAATCAATTATATACAAAATAATTCAGGGAATAATTCACATAAAATCAAAAGATTTTCAACTTGTCAAATAGTGTTTTCCTCTGTTGTTAAGCAGAAAATCTAGAGGAGTAGTTTTGTAGTTCGGGACAATAGGCTAAATCAAAGAAGAAGAAAATAGTTATGATTTGTAAAACCACCAATTGAAACTTTTAAGTGGCAGTATTCTGGTGATTTGGGACTAAAATTTGCTCTGTTCCTTCCTTTCCTTTGTCAGCAATGTTCACCATGGTAACTTTAATAACTCACAAATGTTTTTCTTCTAAAGTACAAAGCATCTTAAAGAAGAAGGCTGACAACCTGGTAGGAGTGGGAGTTTGGAAAATAAGTGAAAAGTATTTAGCTTTTTACATGATTGCTACGGGTAGCAGGAGATGAGGAAATTATTGAGGGGATAAAGTTCGGTGAAGGAAACATTTTATCTTGTTTTGGAATGAAAACTTAATCTAATTTTTGAGGTAGAAAATTAATTTAAACTATGCTAGAGAAACTTTTCTCTTTGTTCAACTTCCACTTTGGAATATGGATTGGTACAGGATGGTGAATTCTGCTTGGATATGATCAACTTTCTTGGGTCTACTTGGAAATGTAACTAATGTGAGGCTTTGGAGCACACCATCAAATCTCCTTGGGTCCCTTCGAGTTTCTCCCCTCTCTAAAATATGGAGGCAGTAGAAGCCCAGGAGTTCTCAGTCTTTGTTGCACATCAGAATAAACCAGAGTTGTTTAGAAAATGCCAAAGGCAAGGTCCTACCCAGAGATTAGTCCTTAAGGAATGGAGCGATATCTAGATGCAAGATTTTATTCTACTTTCTTTTCCTTTTTTAGCACCCAAGGTAATTTTAACATCTAGGTAGGGTTGAGAAATACTGTTATTTACTGATCTAAAGAGCCCTTCCAACTCTACCATTCTAAGGCACTTATCTACAAATTGACTTAGCAGGGTTTAACTCTGATGGGAGTGTCAATTAAGTATCCTGGCTTTCAAATTATCTTTCTGTTCAGGATTCAGGAAAGAAAGGAATTAGCTTTTAATTTAGGAACTTAGCATCTCTATTCCCGTTTATCCACTCATTATCCAGAATAAGCCCAAAAGTCATGCCAATCTTTAGTGCAGAAGTAATGTCTTCTCTTTTCAAAACACGTTGGTTTCTAAAGACCTTTATTACTTAAAGGTTGACCAGAAGGCATTAACTAGATTTAATAATGAATGTGTGTATGTGCACATATGGAAATGGTCAAGACAAGGCTGACAGTAGGATTCTCAAGTGCCCACAGATCTTTGTTGGCATGGCTGAGAATTTTCCCTATTAGAACTGTGGTTCTTCTCACTGATGGCATTTTAGTAAAAGGTAAAAGATTTATATGATCTGAAGAAAAAACTAGAGCATCCTAATGGCATTTTAGAATTGCCCAGGAAGGCTTTTAAAAAATCTTCATGCCCAGGTTATGTCCTAGACCAAATCAAAATTGCTGAACTAGGCACCTGTATTTGTTTTTGTTTTTGTTTTAACTTTCTAGGTAACTGCAAAATGGAGCCATGGTTGAGAGCTGCTTGGTCTAAGAATGAAGTTTTGTGGGCAAATTTTATCAAGCAACTGGCCATGATAAAAGCTAACAGTGTTAGTCATTTCCTTGATTAGAAACAGCACCTTCCTTTTCCCTGAGGGTTAGACTTATTTGGTTAAAATTACCCTGGTGAGGGAAGTTGTTCCTTTAAATGTTCTTAGACTACAGCTGTTTCTACTGGAGATGGCACATGAAATGTAATGTTTTCTCCTTAAGATAAAGAATATGTTCAAGGCCATTCTTCTCATAGATCCCTTTGAAGATAATTGAAATATTAGATAAAATGAGCACAAAACACAAATTTCCATAGGGAATGAATTTTTTAAGGTCATATTGCAACTAAAAAGATTCAATGATATATGCCTTTTAAGTTACTGGTTTATTGATTTAAACAATTAATTTTAGTATGATTTCTTTCCACTTAGTGTAGATTGTTGTATTCACTGAAAACTTGGAGCCCAAAGTTTCAATACTATTATATAAAATGTGTGCTTAATTGTCATTCTGGAGCTTGGTTCTGATATCTACCAAAATCTATAAATCATTCTCAAACAAGAAAATCAAGTAATTAAGCTCTCTGGCCTGAATCTGATCTATATTTTGTGCCTTCCACATTGAAAGGTATTCACTCATGTAGCTAGTTAAACTCTCTTTCAATGAACCTGGATCAGAGAAATGATTTGTTATGACTTCACAAACATAGGGAGCATGGGAGCTGATTTCCTCCCAAACAAATGTGTTAAATCCACTGTTGTTTTCAGTGGTCTGGACCAAAAACCAAAGCCGACATACATGAAAAAGGATGATAAAAGTATTATAGGAGTTAGTAAAAACAAACAAAAAACAAAAAACAAAAAACAAACAAAAAAAAGAAATCCCCCAAAACATTGCCTTCACAAATTATATCTGAACTTTTCTTGAGATGACTCTAGGGCATATTGCAAATTCAACAATTTATGGTCCATTGCCTTTTATCCTTAAAATCACACAAGCAAGCGATTATTTAGAATGAGATAAGTGTTTAATATTCATGAGCTTGAGAAAGAATTGGAATTAAAATGCAGTCTGGGATCTGAATTAGCACCATCTGAATACAGAAATAAGCCAATATACATGCACAAATTAATTTTAATAAAATACACAGGTAAATATATATTTGCTTTACTTGATATACTTCTTGGGGTTAAACTTATTTTTATTATTAGGCTGGACATGACACAGGTTGAACACCCCTGAGTTCCAGGGCCTTCGTGAAGTTCACTTCCAGGGGCTTTCCTGTGCCTTTGGTGAACCTCAGGGACCTGATGCAGCCTCTGAACGGGATGTTGGTGGTCAGGCCAAACTGGTTAAGGCCATCTGAAAAACAAACCAAGGAGGGGTTTTGAAATGAAGCTGTTACAAAAAAGGGCATGTTTTTATAGTAATATATTATGAAATCTGAAGACATACATGTTAAGGCATCAAATAATTGGGTTTGCATGTACACCTTTAAAATTGGTAACACTTTCTCAATTAGGACTTACCGTGATTAAATTTCATTAAAATAAAAGCAATTGATCAGGAACTGAATTAAGAGATAGGCTTTAAAATGGACTTTATTCCTTAAATTATAAAAGTACATTCCAAAAGTTAAACTGGTTGAAAGCTCACACAAAATCTTCCTCTCATTAAGGAGAGGCCTCTTCTCTCAGCAGGCCTACAAGGTGCTAACTGGGATCATGCCACAAGACTGCGAATGAAGAAATATCTTATCTCCTTTATACCGTCTTGTCTTGCGGTTTATCCTGATTGCAGCAGGAGTGGGTCTTGTTAAAACCTTCTTGTTAAAAAAGAAACAGCTTTGGAAAGAGGAGCTCTGAATTGGTCCTCATTACTCCGGCATCTTTTCCTCAGTCAACCACTGCTGAATATACATTTTGCTTGCTTTGTTAAGCAGAGGAGGTGTACCATAAACGCGGACAAAAGTTTCTTTTGCCAAAATGCTGAGAGACCATTCCAAGAGTCTCTGTTATTACAGTACTTATTAAGAGGCCCTTGGCTTACTTCTCAAGTTGGGTCCCCTTGTTTATAGGCACTTTAGGTAACTCTCCGTGGTTCCCATGCTATTTTTAATGTGCTGAAGAGGGATTTCAAATGCAGATTTATTACTTGGGTTTCCTTGTAATATAAATATGAATTCTAAAATAACCTAAGGGGGAAATTAGCTACATTTAACCCGATGATTTCCAGAACTTGAGGAAATAAGTTCCATAACATTTTATGATTCCTTGGGCATATTCATATTTAAAAAATCAGAAAGAACACCAACCCTGGCCCCCGACCACTGTTAAATGCCTCATATCTTTTATAACCCAATTTCATTTCCACTCTCCTTCGTTGTCCCACAAGTGAAACTTTGGGGATATCGTGAAAAGTAATATGCTCATTTTATACACTAGGAATTTCAGGGAAGGTGTTATTTATGGGAGATTCTAAAGCTAGGAAGCAGGTATACTTAAGCACAAATTCTTGGACACATTTATGGAAACATCAATGTTTTAAAAATCATGACCATAATATAGCAAAGAAATTGTTACTGGCTAGACAATGCTTACCTGGGAAACCTCCAACAAACACAGGGTCATTTGTATCAGCTGATGTAGATGCTGAGTTTGGGCTCTGGGCTTCCACCTGGTTCCCATCTACTGTCAGCTCAAGGCGGTGTTTGATCTTGTTGGCTGTAACTTTATGCCATCGTCCATCACACAGGTACCCTGGGATCCCAGCGTCATAGATAGCAGTGAATCGGCCAGCGCCATTGTCCACATGAAACATAATCTAGAAAGTAGGAAATTGAACAGTCACAGCCAGTTTCATCAGAAGAGTATCATGATGGTTCACATGATAGAAACTGTCAGGTCTATAGGAAAGATATCAGCTGGAGTAGTTTGAAATGAACGTAACTGGGGCATTAAAAAAAAAACTTGACATGAACTGAAACACAAATTTAATGACCTGGAGTCATAAATTATGTTCTTTGCTTTGGGCATTGTTGGGAGCAGTAGGTAAGATGTGTGAGGTTAGTAATAATTCTGCTTTTAGAAAATGTGAAATATAATTTGAGACTAGCTGACAAAAAAAAGGACCTAGTATACACAGGGAAAATTCTACCATGGATCTTTTAGGGTGTGATATTTCTTAGTGAACCTTATAAAATTTTCTTATAAGATGTTTACAGTGATTCATTAATTTGGCTTACAAATTCATTTTAAAGGGTTATTGGTTTCTTTCAATTTAAGCTTTGGTATTTTAATCATAAATATTTCTTTTCCTTTAGAGATTCCATTTTATGCTCGGGATTGGGAGTTACATAAATTACTTTTCTGGGGGTGGTAGTGCAGGCTTTATGTCACAGGTGCCAAAGACTTGGAGCCAGAAGGCTGGTTATGTTCTTAACAATGAAGAACTTAGATTGGTAGTTCTTGTCTAAATGAGAAAAATCTGTTTTCAGTAATATAGAACAGTCCCTGAAATTTGAGATGACAGAATTCTTTTGAAGCTGATGAAGAAAAGAAACATAAGGAAATACTAAAAACAGTTGGGCAACACATTTGACAAGGTAAAAGAAATAGGAGTTTTAAAAAGAAAATTAAAAGTACATGTAAATAGATGAAAAGTTTGTAAACTATATAGTGATGGAAATATGAGTTAAGATTTTACCGTATTCAGTGGCATTTGTAATAATAGGATTTTGCATATAAAAGAAGCATGGCGAGAAATGCATATGCTTTGTAATGGAACTTGATACACTCACTGACAAGTTGGTAGTAACTGTGATTAGAGGCAGGTGATGAAATGAAGCTTATTCCAACAAGATACAGGGAAAGTATGTTTTGAAAATCTGGCAAAACTATTAAATGTTGCTTATTTGTTCTCCCCTCAGCCTCTATGCTCTTGGATCTTTTTTGCTTAATTGCCTTTGACAATGGTTTGAAGACAGAGGAGGGAGGGAGCAGGCAAAGGGAATGCCTATTTTAAGTCATGGTGCAGTGTTTGGCCTGGGAGGCAACAATACCCTATGAGTGGAACTCTGGACAGAGTTGAAGTATGGTTTCTATTTAATAGCCAGAAGGAAGACTTGTAAAATTTCTTGTTTTGCTTTCCTCTTTTTACCTACAGTACAGAGTATATACAAACAGATCTGTCCCATTGCAGGTGGCTATTCACAGGCAGTAAGGAGGTAGTTAATTAGATCCATTATAAGCAAATTTACAAAACAGATTATACTAATATGAATTTAATATTAATTTTCTCTTTTTTTGAAATGATATCTGTATGCTTTTAAACAAAAATTGGGAAACCTATGTCAGCTAGCCACCTATTCTTACAAGAGGAAAAGACTGATTTTAGACACTCCAAGGACCCTCCTTATTTTCCCCCACTAAAATCAAGAGTTTCATAGACTGTATTCACAAAGAGAATAACTTGGTAACACAGTAAGAGCTTGAGATCTAAAAGTATTGGGTCCATTATTAGTCATTTGTCTTATTGAAATATTAGCATGTTTAAAGTTTATACTGGTCTACAGAATAAGTGTGTTGAAATCACACATAATTGAGGTAATCCAGAAGTATAGGAAAAAAAAACACCTAGCTTTGTCTCAACAAAGAGTCAAGCTTCAAAATAAAGTTTATATGTCTAAAAAAATTATCATGAAGAAATCAGAAATATTTAGACAGCTGCTGCTTACCTTTTCATCAATCATTTCAATACCCATTCCATCCATTTTTTGGCTGCTGATTCCCAAGAGAACTCCAGTGGTTCTAGTTGTGCGGAATTCAAATTCTACAAGAAGGTCCAAACCCACTTTGAACACACCAACTGTAACATAAAGATTTAACAGAAAATTATAAATTAGAGTTTAGGGATTATTAATTCAAATTTGTGTAATGGAATCAGATATTAGCCAATTAAATAACTGTAATTTCCAGACTCTTATGTGGTTTACACTTCCACTATTCTATTATATAACTTACTTTATAGTTATTGCTTTTTTTCTTGGCTGTCTTCCCTCCTAGAATATGAGGTCTATAAGGACAATGACTTTGCCTATATTACCACCATTTTATCCCTGTGCCTCCCAAAGTAGTGGAAGTTTAATATATATTTGTTGAATGAATGAATAAAGAACGCACACTAAGTCTGACTCAAAGAATCTCATATCCAGATTTGGTTATGTTAGAAGTCTTGCTGTAGGGTTAAGTCAAGCATTTGAGTGATTAGTCAGGAAAATTTTACTGGGCCACTCCAAATGGTGCTACAGTGACTTGAAAGAGCTGGGTAGTAAGAAAAAAAGAATTGCAAGTACAATTTTGAAGGAGATTTTGGGACAAAAATAGACTTTTCAAATCTTTTGTCTATAATTTTTCATATTTGATTCAGTGGTTTATTGATCTTTTAATGAGTATTTGAAACATGCCTCTTAGAAGCAAAGTGATTATTTAAGGCCAGAATAGACCCTATCAACTACATGGAGTTTAGGGAAGAATTCATGGGCAGTTGCTCCATGTCTTCCATTTATTCACTTGTTCATCCAGGAAAAAAAAAAAAAAAAGCTATGTGTAAACACAACTGAAGGGTGGCACCTTTATGTAAAAGATTTTTACACTGCTGAGAACCTTGATGGGCTTAGATGGGCCAAGGTGGGTTTAGGGTGGATTTTAAGAGCAAAAGGTAGGAAAAGCTGAGTTGTTCTGCAAGACAAAATAGGAAGACTTTGTTTTTGTTCCTGACAGGGAACATTAAAGAGAAGAGAGGAACAAACATGAGACAGTTCAGCGGAGGACAGAAGCAGTAAGGAGGCCAGTGATTGGGTGGCTGGAAAGCTTTGTGAAACAAAGATGTCAAGAGGTTAAATTGAAGTTGTATATTTTCTAATGACATAACCTCCTCTGGCCTAATATGGATAAGTATAACACTGTGTATGGCAGGGAAGGCAGAGTTGTTGAAAACTAAAGAAGGGGATAATTTTCTGGCTCAGTTTGATCCAGAACTGAAGAGCCCAGGCAGGGTGGCAAGTTAATTTAACTGCAGAAACTGAAGCTGAACTATGCTGTCAAGTCTGACCAAGGGAGTCCTAGCCATCTGCAAAGTTGCAGAAATCTTGCAGAAGGTTTTGGACTTTCATAGCACATGGAATTTGGGGGTTATCTAACACCCAGTATTTCAATGTTTAACACATCCTGTTTTCTGCTTCCATATTGGTGAAGTTTCCATCTGAGCTCTGAGTTGGAAGCTCCCACTCATGTGTCTCTGATAACTTTGGCATCTGAATGTTCAACTCACCTTTGAAATTCTCACTCAAATATCAGTTTCTCCATAAAACCTTCCCTGTTTTCCCAACCAAAAATAAAAATAATCTTTCTTCTCAACATTCGCAGAAACTTCTTGCATGTCTTTTATAGTCTTTATACATTTTACTTGGCTTTTTGTGATTTACAAGCATATGGAATCTGATCTACTGCTAGCATATTCTTGAAGAAAGAAACCTCACCTTACTTCTGTTGACCATGATGACTTCTACACAGTATGTGCTCAGTAATTTTTTCCTAGCAAACAAATGCCAAGTGTCTGTGGTAACCATGGGACTGAAAATTCGATCTTAATTTATGTTGCCATATTTTTTGTTATTCTAGACAATTTATTTCATATTTTCTTTCTAAATTGTGGCTTCAATCTCAGTGATTCAGATCTGTACTGGAAATGTTCATTGGAAAGGGGGAGATACTTAAAGTCGGGAAAAGGGCTCAGTCATCATCATCTTCAACAAGAAATGGGCACAAATATGCGGGCACTATGTGTGTGTGAGTGTGTGTGTGTGTGTGTGTGTGTGTGTGTTAGGAGGAGACCAAGAAATAGAGCCTTGCAAGGAACTGAAGAAATAAAAAAATGTCATCTCAGAACCATGAACGTAGACAAGGTAAACTTAAAAGTAGATAAGTTATATGGTATAAGCATCTGAACCTTCTTGCAGAATTACATTTATTTTGCCGTTATTGATCTCCAGGGAAAAAGATGAAATAAACTTTCCAATTAGCCTTTTACTTTATTTCTTCTATCCGTTCTTATCAGAATCAGATACATTAATCTTTAACAGGTAATTTTTTTATTACTTCTGCATGTTTTTATTTCTGGCTCAAATAAAGGATACTAGTTTAAGACCCCAGGGATTTTTATGCTTCCGCAAAGTAAGACGTTATTATTTGTACCTCGTTAATATGCAACAGGAAGTAAATGAAAGCACCTCACCTGCTTTGGCAAAACCTGTTCCATCAAAATACGTTCCTTTCTGAGCATTGGCAAAACATGTCCCAACATGAAAGCTGGAGGTTGGCTGTTCAAGATCAGCAGGCGCCTCAGCCATCTGAAGATTCCTGATGCAGCCATCAATGCTGTAGGTCACCTATTAGAAGAAACAAAATCAGGTTTTGGCTTCTATGTGGAATGTAATCATTTGTGAGGAAGTCGAAGGGTATAATTATCAGCCTCCAAGTCTTAATGCAAACTATCTGGGTTTGCATTATCACTGCAGGCTTCATAACATGAATTAAGACAATCCTGTGTCGTGCTTCTCAATTGGGATGTATCTAGCCTAGACATGATCATTCTGACACTCAAAATACTGCACAGAGCTATCGTCCCATCTGGGTATTATAACTTTTAATTAGCCTATATTTCTTTAATAGTTTAACCTTACTCTATACACATTTTGTCATAATCTATGTTCAAATCCTGTTTGAAAAGATAATTAGGTTTTGTTCAGTGTTTCTTATGAAAAGCTAACGAAAGCAGTGAACCTCTTCGTAAGGAAGTGCACATACATACACATAAAACTTGAAAGTCTGCAACAGAACATCCAAAGTTTAGGGACTATGGAAATCAATCAATCATACTCTATTCCATTATATTTCATTTGGTTTTAGGGATGCAATTTAATTACTCTTGCATCCTTAAAACAAGATGAAATATGAACTATCACTTCAGAGGCTCTCATTTTAATAGGCTTGGGTGGCATATCCAACTGTATGAAAGGAAGGCAACGCCGATCATCTGTCAGAGGAACCAAGCACTGAGAATTACAACTATGATGAACAATAGTCTGTGATGAAGGAGAGCGCTGCATCACCATGTGCTCTGATTTGAGTATGGCAATGTACAACACCTGTATGCAATGTGTTCTCTAAAAGCACGAATCCTCTGTGCTACTTAAAATTCTGCTTTCCAAAACAAGGCAGGGCACCCATTCTGACCAAAAATGATTTGTGAATATTCATTTACAAAATTGCTCAGACTTTAAATTCTGAATCCAGTATTGCATAACGGTAATTTCAACACTGCATCTTTCAATATTTGCTAAACCTCTTGTTCTGAAGCAATGCTTTCAGTACTATATCATCTTTCTGGTTGTCCCATGGTTTCTATACGCTTGGTACATTTCTAAGCATGTTAAATGTATTACCTCATTTCATCTTTACAGTGACCTTGTTTGCTTGGTATTATTATTATTCTATTTTACAAAAGAGGGAACTTTGTCAAAGAAAGATTAGACTAATTGCTTAAGATCACACAGCTGACTCAATAGTTAAGTTGGTATTCCAACCGAGGGAGTCTGGCTCTAGGATCTATGAGGTTTGTTTCAAAAGTATCGAGCCAATGTCAATATAATTCAAGCAGTTTGTATGGCCGATACTTTCAGGACAGACCCCATAGACTCTGTTCTGTGATACTGCCTCTCCTAGTCAAATTTGTCTGGAAGACCTTCTGGCACTTCTCAGAAAAGATTACTTCCCATCTGATTATAAGTGGTTATTGGCCTATGCAATCTAATCATTTAAAACACATACATGGTTCCGGATTATTTAGGCCACAAAAACAAACTAGACACTCACTGGACCAATTCTTCGGGTAGTATAGTTGATGGGTAGCCCGCCAACATACAGCATTCCCACAACGTCCAGGATATCAGCTTTCTTGGGACTCACGGTTCTGTTGGAGGCATCATCTACATAAAGAATTCCTTCTTGCTTAAGTCGTGTTATCTTAATCTTAATAAAAAGAAGAGGAGCCATTAATGCCAATCATGGGTAAACTTCAAATATGCAGAGGGTAAGATGTTAAGAACCTTATGGATATTCCTTAGGAAAAACAAAATAACTTATTGAGTGTCTAGTATGTGTTAAGCCCATAATATAAGTATAATTAAAACTATTTTATAGATATCAAATTCTACATTTTTTTTTCCTTTCCCACTACTGCTATCTCTTAAAGAGTCTAAAATCTTCCTGGGTGATTTGAGATCGAAGATTCTTCTACAGGTTGCTAAGTAAGCATGTTATAAGGGATCAGGTAGATTGAGAGTCCTGTCATGATTACGTGAGCTGCAAAATTCATGTCTGTTTTTAAAAGTGCATTAGTTTGATTGAGCAAATCCTGGTCACCACAGCATAGCTTCAGATATGGGACATCCCTCTGCCTAACAGATTTGCAGAATTGACGGAAGGACAGGCCATCCTGGCTGCACTGCTGCTTCTGCAGCTGCTGATTAGGATAAGTCAGGAGGAAGATGGAAAACCAACTGATGCTGAAATTGCAGTGGTGGAGCGAATTATCTTCTGGGGTAGAGTGAAAAAGGGGTGTGAAAACTGGTTTGCGCATAAAAACCTTGAGTCTGAATTTAGAAAAGGGAGCATGGAACCCAGTAAAATGCTGGAATGCAATGAATGATGGCTTAAAAATGCATCTACAGCAGAGTGAGAAGAATTTAAGACCTCATTTTACACTTATTCTGGTTTGGGAGGCCATTAAAAAATAAAACCTTCACAAATAAAATCCTTTACTCACTGTGGCTGTTTATGGAAGTTAAACTTTCCTTCTTAATCTCAAATGGTGGCCCAACAATATCTTTTTAAGTGTCACATTTATTATTCTATTAGCCAAAGATGAGAATAAACCTTAATGAGCATGCCTTTATAAAGATCAATATTTGCAAGTCATAAGCTCTCCAGCAAATGTAAAAATTACGTTTTTTTTATTTCTAAGATAACAAGCTAGCTGACCTTGCATTTTTATTATATATTTTTAGTCCTTTGGCTTTTCATATGCTATATTAATCCCATAAAATGTTAAATGAGCACTTAACAAGTCCAAGCATGTCAACATAGAAGATACAACATCTAATAACATTATACTCTAAGAATTAAGCATTTCCTTGGTCTGCCTAGGGAAGCTTTACTCCACAGGCTACCGCAGGTGCAGGAACAAACTTTGAGTCTTCATTTTAATCAGGCAGTATATTATCTACTTGCAGCCCTGCCAAAGGGGACAGTAAGCTGGCTGATGAGCCTTCTGTGCCCACAATAGTACCAGCTTATGGGTGTAAGGCCAACGTTTGAAAAGTCGTTCCAAATGACTGTCGGTGGAAACGATACCTTAGAGCCCTGTAAACATGATACAGCAGATTCCCAGATGCTTCGTTTTTATGGAACAGTACGGGGCGGGACAGGAGGGTACGTCTTAATGCCTATTCTAGTATTGTCAGCTTTTAAGTTGGTCAAATATCAGTTCATAAAAAAAAGAGGCCACTTGGCTACCTTAAAAGCGGAATAAGACTATCTCAATAATTATTATTCCTTAAGATTGATCTCAGAGAGCTTTATGGTTAACGAGCTTCATGGTTCACGTTGTTCACATCCAGTAGTGAGAGTGTCTTCAACCACCTGGCTGGCGTCTATAGACTGACGTTTGGAAAGCACAGCTGTTCCACAGCGATGGCGTCTCTCGGTGCCAGAGGAGGCAGGTTAGGTGGTCAAACACAATCCTACCCAAGGCTGGCAGTTGTACACAGCACTTGCTTTATTTTTGGCCTCGAAAGCATACCAGGAGCACTGGGTCAGGAGCACTGGCAAAACGGTGCTGGCCCCGGGTGAGCGCAGGAGGGTGCCACCCAGCACCCGCCTTGCAGGGCACTGTTAACATCCCGAGGACAATTACCTTGTGCCACTGGCCATCGTTGATTTTGGTTGGGATCATGGTATTTGTGTCACCGCTCCCTAAGTCGTAACTGAAGTAGGGGAAGCCATTTCTCAGCTGCACCGTAGCAAAGTCAGCATGATTGATCCGCGCCATGTAGAAAAGCAAGCCTGACTCAGCTTCGGTTCGTACTTCAAGTTCAATTGTGAGGCTGTGGAATAAAAGCATGCAAACTCAAACAGAAGAATGCCAGCATTCTTACTCTGATCTTGGGTGAATTTTCATACAGGACAGTTAAACCTTTCCCAAGATGAGGACCATCCAGGTCTGCTGATTTCCTAACCTGTTCTTTACTCAGTGAATTAAAAAAAAAAGAAAGAAAGCTCACCTCATTTATTAATAAATGCAGTTGATTAAACTTGAATAAACACAAATACTCAGCACTTCCATTTATAGGTTCTTTGTCTCAGATCTCCGAACAATACCTACCGGTTTTTGACTTTGGTGTCATCAAAGGCAATTGCAATGTGACTATTTTTTGAGAGGCCGAACTGCTTGCTTCCTATCAAAAGAGCCGGTTCTGATTCTGCAGCACAAGGACCCTGCGAAATACCAAGGAGCGAAAGAGGAGATGTTATGGGCTCTGTTCTTTAAACATGTGGTGCTGCTAATTGTTCCTTATATTTTCATGTTCTCACATAATCTTTTTAACTTCCTTTAGGATAAAAGTCTCTCATGCCTCTCTGTATTCTCCTACATAGCAGGTACTTATTACTAAATGTTTGGTGAATGTAAATCAGTTTTCTTACATTGCACCTTTCAATTGCCAAATAAAAATGCATTGATTAATTCATGCTTTCGTTACCCTCCAAAGAAAAATGTTGTATATCTCCGGGAAAACTGGAATTCCCTATTCAATTATGAATCATTATATTCTTAGGAGATTGAACAGGAAAAATGACAAGCTAGGCACTGGGTTATAAGAGTAGAAAAATGTGTTCCCTTTTGCCCTGCCCATATCTATCTCCCACTATATTGCTTTTTCTTGAAAATTGTCCGTCTACTAGAAGGTTTCCATGAATTTAGACTTTCAAGATAGTGTATCTAAACTTGCAAGTCAGCCCATTCAGGTCCTTAAGCAGTTGCTAGGCAACCCAGCACTTCTGAAAAATGTAACCCACCATACACCATTTCAACTGCCACTGTTCAAAGATCAACTTCCTAGGGTGCTTATGAGGGAGAGCTTGGTGCAGGACCAGCTTCAGAGGCATGGCACCCATGCAGTAACTCGGTTTACGGCTCTTCTGTCACTAACTTGAAATTCTGAGTAATTTTTGAACAAGGGGCCCTGCATCTTCATTTTGCTCTGGTTCCTGCAAATTATAATAGTCTTGAGCCTTGGCAGGGTGGATCATATTTGGCTACTGTAACCCTCAACTCAATAGCTAATCAAGGCTCCTCCAATTACTATGCAATGCCATAATTCCAATTCCTTTCTCTGTTCTCTATTTTCACAAAAGAGTTCAATGCACAGGTTGCTTAGAAAGCCTTTCAGAACACACAGTCCATGAGAAAATAAATAACCTACACACTTGAAACAACACATCTGTGTTTAAGGTCAGCACTTAATGGCTCTGGATGGGCCACTGCCCCAGCAAGCACTGACTCAGCACAGGTTCTCAAGGCAGCCTTTGGATGCAGAATGTTCTTTCCCAAGAGCACGTGCCCAAGATGACTCATCAGCACGCGGGACATTTTTACATGATGAGGAAAAGCCTGGCTCTCTTTCCTCTCGAGCAGAGGCAAATGGAGCACTCGGCCACAGCAGGTGGAAGTCCTTAAGTGTTTTTGAAAGGCGATAAAATGGGTCTTCATGGTCATAGTATTCCCGTCTGGCTTTGCAGGAGATGGTCAAAGGGCTGGGCTGTTGCTGAAATGCACACAGATATGCAAAAACCCATTGGGTGAAACAGCAGAGCGCTATTACTTCGTACAGCTGAATGGCCTCTCCTGGAATCAACATGTGGCACCTTTCATGTTACGCTGCCAGCAAAATGAGCCCAAAGAGCAAGCCTTTTATAGCTTAATATTTCAGCCTTCAATGATGCTATTAAAAGAATTGGGATTAATATTTTACCCTCTCACAATGGTGCAGAGGACGGTCGTAGCAGCCAGATCGCACTCCTCCTTAGAAATCTCTAAGAGAACCCTACCTGCTGGGAGTTCAGCCACGGTAGAATTTGGCTAAAACATCTCTAAACCTTGGGCTCTGAAAACTGAGGATGGAAAAGGTCACTGGACACTGAGAAATTCAGGAACAATAACACGCAACCTAAAAGAAACCCATCGGCTTTTCCATATTTTTGTAACCATGTGATTTTTAGGTATTTATTAAATATACATAAAATAACTTTTCTAATATAATTTAAAAACATTATTGGAAGCTGCTGTTCACCATGGAGAGCTTTTGTCTTAATATGTTTGGGCCATTGTGGTCAGAACACCATGAAAACCTGGTTTTGGTAGACCGGACAGGAATGTCCCACACTAGTCCTGGGCTGACCAGAAAGCAGTTCTTTGTTAATACTACCACATTTTCTAGATGAATAATAATAATAATAATAAAGGGTCCTGTGTACATTGTTTTAGAAAAACCTTTGACCAGAAAAACGAATTTGGTAAGGATTCTTTTAAAAAGCATTCCAAGGCACACCCACGTGAAACTTAGGAAGAAGGCACCCCTTTGCGGGGGCGGGGGGTGGGGGTCCTGCTTCACTTTTGCAACAGGGCAGCTCTGGAGAAACAGACAGAAGCAGCAGTGGCTAATGAAAGAGTGCTCTCAGAGTAGCCAGCCAACATTAGAGAGGAGAGCGGCAGCAAATGGATGTCACTCTACTGGGTGACCTCAGAGTCACAAGCCATTATGCTAAATTCATTCATTGTTAAGGACATCCAGGTGGATGTTTACTATCACTAATTTGCAGTAGGGTGGTTAGATGAATGCTGCTCTACTAAAGCTTCTATGACCTTCCTTTATGAAACTGGCCTTTGGAAGAGGACTGAGAAGTGCCCGTGTAGGGCAAGAGGGCTTGTATAAGGTCTACTTTAAGACTTAAATGGGAGGACAGTTCTCCAGCCTCTAACCAGACAATGCTTTTCATGCACGTCTATATCTCTGCTGGCAATTGTAGAGGGGACACGGACTGGATGGTGCTGCTCTGCGTTCCTTTCGCCTGACTGAGTCTGCAACAGGGCCTGCACGCTTCCAGTGGCGTCTGCTGCCTCCTTGCCTCCCACAGGCCCCTTGAGGGCGGAGCAGCTCACCCAGCCTTTCAGAAGTCGTTTTTAAAAGGGGAACAGAAAGTGTCCTGTGGTTGCCACAACCATAAAAGGATCTTGTGCGTAAGGACATTTTCAACCCTGCTTCTCGTGGAAATCTAAGACAGAGCGGTAGGAGGAAGGGTCTTCTAATTTTTAAGGACCTTTCAAAGCATGGTTGTGGCAAGACCAATCTTCCTCTTCCAAGCCCATAGAAGCCGGAGAGGAGGCATCATCTTTATGGATGTGATGCTCTCCCTGTGTTTGTTTGGAAACACTGATCTCTGAAAGGTGTTAAAACAACAATAATCACAATAAAAGAAAAAAAAAAAAAATCCGGTGCAGTAGAAGCTCATCAATCTCAGCATGTTACAATCCTGCCACCTTGTGGGGATTGTGTAAAGTACCACGAGGACCTAGTGGGGAAATGTGGAGTGAAAGGAGGACAGGATGTGTGTGCTTCCTTCCTGTCTGCTTCTGCTTGCTTGGCAGGTGACAAGCTGTGGACAGGCAGGGCCTGGGTGGGTGTCTAACGTGGTGAGGCAGTGGTTGCAGAGGGTTCTGAAGGAAGAAATGCTTCCCAAACCTGTGCTCAGGAAGGGGAAGGTGTGGCGGATTAGCCGGGTGTTTTCACCCTCACGCTGTCACTCACTTCATTTCAGGTCGGAACAAACAGCAGTCATTTCCCAGTGCTGTTTATCAGCTGTCCTTCGGAAATGAGTTATTGGCTTTGGGACAGCGTATGACTGGTGGGTGAGCCTTCCTTGAATTTAGATGGGTACTGAGTAGAGATTTAAATTGCATTTATCACAACTGGCACCTTTGTTCTTGAAAGTGCCAAGTGAACAGATGATGGTGAAAATGGTCCCCTTTTCTTTTTTTCATGAGTCAATAACCCCTGTCACCAATGTGGGCTAAAATCACGCCTGAGAAGTTGGGTGTTTCTTTGGGGACCTTCTTTATAGACGAAAACGAAATGGAAGATGCTTTTCGCAGCAGCGACTTCAATGTTCTGAAGTATAACATCTCCATTCAAGCTGTTGATTGAGGAACTGAAGATGTTAACTCCCTGCACATGAGCTCTTCTGTTAAGTACGGGACATTTGCAGTAACATTACACAATGATGCCTGGATAGATTGTTTGCAGCATGAAAAAAATGTGTGTCTCCCCTTTAAATACATATCAGTATCCCATTGATTTATCCTTGGTCTGGACTGTACTTAGCTTTTCAATTTGTAGCATTAAGGCTGCTGGAGAAATAGCTTCCTTTGCTCTATTTTTTTCTTCTCTGCTCACTCCCCACCCCACCCCCAACTCCCTGAAGCCCTGAATAACACATGGACCCTTCATGGCTCTTCTTAGTACTCACATTTTAAACTTGGAGGTTCCAAGTTCAACTTTCTAATACCATTCAAGTAAAAAAATGTCGTCAGCTTGTCATGAGCAAATCCGTGCTGGCCATGCTGGTTATAAAGATTTACTCTCAGCACTGCTGATACTTGCAGAGAATGTGTCACGTTTTGACAAATTTCTGATAATACAAGCCCAGTCTCTTACTTACTTTTGCCTCTTGCCACCCTCCATGGGACACATCCACAGGTATGGTATATGCAAATGTTTGTTCATCTCTAAGAGGGCTGAAGCTGAAGAGAGCAGGTATAAAGAGAAGATGCTACCGCACTACCAAACAAGATGTTTAAAATGCTCTCTGAGCAAGGATGTTCTGAAGTATAGTAATAATAGGATTAACATAATCCATTTCACTGAGTAGGGATTTCTCAAGACACTTTGAAATTGCCCTCGGGCCTTGTGTGACTGTCCTGCTGAAAGTTGCTGGTGGTAGGGGTATGACAGGGGAAAGGAAATGAGGGAATGGAGAACAGGAGATGGTTGGGTGAGCAGTGCGCACATAAGCAGGGGCCTCATATACAGGCAGTTCAGGAGTTTCCTTGTAAGTCTTCATTTTTTTTTTTTTTTTTTTAACATTTTATTTCATTTTAGAGAGAGGGGAAGGGAGAGAGGGAGAGAAACATCGATATATGGTTGTCTTTCACCTGCCTCCAGCTATGGACCTGGCTGGAAATCTGGCTTGCAACCTGGTTATGTGCCCTGGCTGGGAATCAAACCAGTGACCTTTGGGTTCTTAGGCTGGTGCCTTATCTTCATTCTTAAATACAGTCTTAAATCTAAATTCTGGCTTAAAAATGTTTCTCACTGATATGTATCAGTATTTTAGATGGTTTCAATGGAAAGATTTAAAAGAGAAGAGAGTGGTGACATGAAACTTTGCATTTGGTAGACCTTATTTCACACTTGTAGGTACCACTAGCCATTTCGTTTGGCTTGAGTTTAATGGAGTTCCCTGCCAGCTCCCAGTTTTCAATCTTGAAAGCTAGTAGGTTCTGTCCGAAGCTCACACTCAGCACTGACCTTAACTGACCTCTACACATAATTGTTTACTATGTGATTTATGTTAATAGCTCTTTCTCAAATCTCTTTTAGCCTCTCTCTCTCTTTCTTTCTCTGAGCAGCATAATGGTATCTTATTCATCTTTTCATTTAGTAGGCTCTTAATAAATATTTGTTATAAAATGAATTGTCAAACCTTTAACATTAAAACACTTTTTTCAATTATAGTTTACATTCAATATTATTTTGTATTAGTTTCAGGTATGTAGCATGGTGGTTAGACAATCATACTTTACAAAGTGTTCCCCCTGGTATTTCCAGCACCCACCTGGCACCATACATAGTTATTATAGTATTATTGACTGTACTTTCTATGCTGTACTTTGCATCCCCATGACTGTTTTGTAACTACCAGTCTGTACTTCTGAATCCCTTTGCCTTTTTCACCCAGTCCTCCAACCTCTCTCCCCTCTGGCAACCATCCATCCGTCTATTTTCTGTATCTATGAGTCTATTTCAGTTTTGTCTGTATATTATCGAAAGATTTCCACATGTAATATCTTATTTAATTTTTATAATAACCCCATGGGGTAGGCAAGGTAGGTGTACTTTCTAGATTTTACAGAGATGCTTGGAGTAAATGACTGGTTCCTGAAAGATGATTATTTGACTTCTTACTTAGTCAGCATTTCTAGTGCAAGAAGCACATCTCTGTACACAACTACCAATTCCATTGTAGAAACTAAGGGAGAGAATAAAATATTCAAGAGTTTTCAAAATCTGCACTCAACATAACCCAACCCTTCAACTGGGAAGCATTATAAATACGATGCATGCGTTGTCAAGAACGTAGTGAGAGCCATGCTCTCTGATACTCGGACAGTGAGAATGTAGATTAATAGTCTTTAGGAAAAGCAATTCAGGTATAGGTTTTGGGAGTCTTAGGCATATTCATCATTTGGCCTCATAACTCATTGCCTAAGAGCCTATTTTTAACAAGTAACCAGAACAATGAGAGCATCTATTGTACAGTGTGTCCAAGAGAATGTAGTTTCTAATAGTGAAAAACTAAAAACTCTGTTGGAAGTGGTCCACAATTGGAAGAAGTAAAATAAATTGTAAAGATAGAGTGTTGCAGTGATAAAGAGCCAGACACTAGAATCAGACCCACTGAGTTAAAATTCTTATCCTGCCATTTACTAACAGTGACAGCGAGGGAGTTACTAAGGCTGGCTAGTTCTTATCGATACAACTAAACATGGAATTACATATAATATTGAATGGAAGTTGTGTAGGTAGTGGCTGGCACATAATAAACACTTGAAGCCTTCATGATGATCAGTGCTATACAGTAATTAGGTCATTTATTAAATGCTTAGTATATACTAGGCATTTAACAAAACTTATCTTTTTAAATCCTTATAATAACTCTTTGATGTATATGTTGTTAGTATCTTCATTGTACAGTTGAGGAAACCGAGGAATAGACTGGCTAAGTAGATTTCCCAAATTCACGCAGATAGTAGGTTAGAGTACTGGGGTTTGAACTTAGGCAGTATGGCCTGAGAGCCTCTGCTCTAATCAAGGGTATACCATGTGCCATACTCTGAAATATTTTGTGTCCTTGCATGCACAGACACACACACACATGAACACATATAATCATATTTATGTGATGTTTAGAAACAGTTTTAATTCTGTTACCAGTTTTTAAAAGCAACATACCAAATTGGGATCTACAATGTGAAATATAAATTCGGTTGCCTCTGTGTGGTGGTATTATAGGTGGATTTTATTCTTGATTCTGAAGACATTTCTGTGCTGTCATCTGGAAACATGTGCCATTTTATAAACAGGGAAATTAAAGGAGGACAGACATACAGATAAAAGTAAGCCAAGGAATATGTAAGGAGGACAGACTTTCATAGGCAGGTTAACCATCCTTTAATTCTAGCAAGAAAGACTAGTAAGTACTCTGGATAACCTTCCTTCTTAAAATGACTAGAAGCTAGAAAGCAGCGGAGTATAAACACTTACATGCACCAGGACTGGGGTGGGCACAGGGAAGGCTGGGGTAGGAACTGGCACTGGCTGGATCACTGTTTCAGTTGGAACTTCTCCATCTCCATCCTCGAGGGCTCTCTGAAGGGCACAACGACCAATGTCTGCATTTTTGAAGGACACAGGTCGCGCAAAGTCCATGGGGCTGATGGAATACAATTAAAATGAAATTTTCACGGTCTTGCTTCCTTACAAGGAAATCAACCTCCACCCCCATTTTAATGGCCATCAGTGCAGTTTCTAAAACTTGAAGCTCTTCACCATTTCCCTTATCCCATGGTTTTGGACCACGTGGATGCAACAACAGTGGTTTGCATATTTAAAAAAAGAAGGAGATTCACTCACACAGAGTTAATAACAAGGTTCCATACACAGCCTTCAAAAGGGGGAATATTTCTGAGTGGAGAAGGTTGAAACTCAGGTGGTGCACCCCCAACAAAAAGCTTTTTCACTTCAATCGCCTGCTCTACTGTCAGGTTTTGCATATGCCTTCTGTCTTCATCAACTTGAACAGTAAAGATGCTGACAAAACATTTAAAATAAACAAGTATAAAACACATGACATCCAATACAATTGGAAATCAAGCTCTTTCATTTCCCCCTCCCCCTGCCCTCCTGCAGCTTTTAAGCGAGCCCAAATTTGATGATTAGGATTCCACACTAAACAAATGGTACTTGTTTTCAGTAGCTTCTTCCCCTTCCTCCCTCGTTCACTCTTCCCGAGAGTTTGCTTAAAGGGGGCAATGGTGTAGCCGCAACATTAGCCTCTGGTGGTGTTGACAATCATGGTCTGCAGCCCAGCACATGAGCCTGCAGAGTGAAGCTTCCCTGCTGCATAGCAATGCCTACACGGATAAGGCTGGAGTGGGGGTAGTTTAGCACAGCGTGGGGTCACTTTTCATTTGGCCATTTCTTGGTTTGTACTAGCTATTATCTTCTTGCTAAGGGACAAACTGTACTCCTGAGAGCTTAGATTACAGGAACTGACAGCAGACACTTACAGGACATTTTATAAAGAAAGTAATTGCTGGCTTTTGAATAGAAGAGGCAGGCAAGGACATCAAGCTAATTGTTCCTTGCTATGATTTTCCTTAGTTGGCTGTTTCATGATTTTCCCTAATTTGCTTATGAGAGATAACTCACACACTACTAATTGAGAACCTCATGCTACTTATTCACAATCCTTGAATCCTGGGGCGAAGTGTCAGAAGCAGACAAAGAGTTTTGATGATGAAAATAACCAAAGGCATTTTCTCTTTTGTTCTAGAAACAGGTTTTAATCTTCAGTTCCAGTCAGTATGGGGCTATTAGTCATCTGAGTTAGTCCTGGCCTGAGGATTGTAAATGGACTGCTGAAAACTTACTTCATAGCTGGGGAGAAAACCAAAGTACCTACGTGGAAAAGTCAGCCCTAAAATGACAACTTACCTGATTTTATCAGGAATAAAAACCACATGCAGAACTAGACTCAGTAAGTAAGGACAAAGATGCTCAGAAATGGCACTGAGAAATTGGTCCACTTTGGGACAATTCAAATGTAACAGAATGGAACAAAAAATGGATTATGACAGGGCTCAAAATGTCATGGTTCAGAGGGTATAGAGGAGGTGGGTTGAATTTAGTTTCAAAGGAAAAATAAGAGGAAATGACATGTTTGTTTGTTTTACCAGACTCTAACAGAGCATGTTGGCAAAATTCAGGAAGTTCAATCTCATTGCTAAGAATATTGGTGGTTTTATGAGACAGTAAACCACTCACTTCTGGGTGTGACTCACTAAGCAGTCCTCCCCTCTTCTTCCCATAATACTTTTTCTTTGTCTAAAAGCATCTTCTTATTAACATGATATAGCATTGTTCTTAAGGGTTTTGATGAGAGGTTTAAGCCATTATTAAAGATTGTCCAAGGAGAGCATATCTTTGCTCTTGATTAGGATTTTTTTAAGAGACAGATGTGCTTCTCTTTCTGATGTAGACTCTCTAGTCTGGTTCTGCCCCAAGGACCACAGCAGTGGTCCTTTTTCACAAGACCACTGTGATGTATAAGGAATATGAGCTTTCGGAAGGAACAAACTGAAGTTAAATATTAGTGTGTAAATTTACTGTGTGGGTTTGGACCAGTTACTTAATCTTGCTCAGTCTCATTTCATTCATTTGTAAAATAAAGATGAAAATACATAGTTCAAACAGTGGAAAACATTAAGGGATTGAATTGAGGTTGTATTACTTAATAAGGGCATTGCTGGATGACTATAGCTAAGTCCTGCTTATATTTACACTCTAGGAGCATCAATATTAGGCCATTTATTTATTTTTTGTAGAAAGGGGCATAATCAACATATCCATTATGATTCTGGTATGTTTTCTGTTTTTCAAGTTATCCATTCAATAATTATTTATTGAGATCCTACTATGTGCAAAAAATGCTATAATAAAATTACATTGGTAGTTAAGCTGTGTTTTCTTGTAATTTCAATGGTTGATTCTTGGAGTTTCTGTTTCTTGTTTGGTTATTGGTCTAAGATTTTTTTTTTAAACTACCACCAATTAGATTGTAAATGTGGAAGCCAATATTGAGAAAAGTGCATTAATAATTGTCATTTACATGAAAAATAAAATTTGAAACTTTCTTAATTGAACATATTTTGGATGCTAAGCTAGAAATCTCTGGGTTATTGTATCCCACATGACCTCATATGGAAAACCCAAAGTACTCATGAACTACCTGATTCAACTTTGTGGTCTTTAGCCTAATTCTGTGCTTGTATAAAAAATGTTCTCTCAAAAGAGCTGAAGCGTCTACTTTAGGCTTTTAGGATTTAATCTTTTTGTCCAGTTAAAACTATTGGCCATTCCTGTGGACTCCAGGAGAAGAGTCCGAGGGCAAATCAGCTATAGAAGTACAGGTCACTCGAGTACCACAGAATTAGATTCCAAAGTGACGAAAGTGGGATTCATGCTGACTAAGGGATGGAAAAAGGGAGAGAATGAGGGAGGAGAGGTAAAGAGAGACAGAGAGGAAGAAAAATAGGCCATGTGCAATCTTGAAAAGTTTGCCTTTTAATTTGGTAAAAATATGGTAATTTTTGTGAGATGGTATTAAAATTACCATCTTATCTAGGGTTTTAGGAAAAGAAACAATAGTTGACATTTGTTACCATCTTATCTAGGGTTTTAGGGAAAGAAATAATAACTGACATTAATGATCTGAAAAGGGTTGGGAGAAAGCAAATATTTCCAAATTAATGAGTATCATATATTGATCAACATGAAGCAGTACAAATCTTTGAAGTCACAAAAAAGGGGTAAGAATAGTTGGCAAGTACAGATGGAGGTGTTAATGTCATATACATATATACACATATATGTACATACATACACATTCATTCTTTTATATATGTACATACTGTGTGTGTGTGTGTGTGTATATATATATATATATATATATATATATATATATATATATATCCTTTTACTAGCTATGATTTTGACCAAGTTAGTTAATATTTCCTCATTCATGAAGAAGGGCTATTAATACATATCCCACATACATTAAACAATTAAAGGACATAATCTTTGTCTACTATTTGACACAGAGCATGCCATAGAATAGGTATGAAGCATTTAAATGTTTTTCAGGTGAAGTTCTTAGGGCTGTTAGCAATCTCTGGTTAATCAGTTAATTGTAGCACTTGCTTAAAGGATAGGTGATGATTGTTTTTGACCTTAGAGTGCTGAATGAGACATGATGATAGCAAATGTGTTCCTGCTATGCCAAAGAGTTCAGTAACTGCACTAATATGTCCAATACATTATCCTTTAATTAACAGTGAGTGGCAAAACTGTTTGTTTATATGGCCAATTAACTGAATGATCAGTTTTCAGTGATGTGCTATATACACTGAGCTTAATCAAATAAGGGTTGGATTGATGGCCAACAGCTGTGAAGTTGGCATCATCAAATGCCCTTCTTGAAGAAACACCTGTTAAAAGGACACCCTAGTACAATGTATTTGGGAATGTCAGAATCCTTTGTCTACAAAATACCATATATTGAATGATTTAGGGGCCACTACATGTCTGAAATCTGTTAGCTTATTAAAATTCTTTAAAGTTAAACCTTTCAAAATTGCTCCCTACAATGAGAACGATTAAAGTTTGGCAAAGAACCTGGAACCTAGTGTAGATGGTGTGTAAAATCAGTACTCTAGAGCATTCATTCCCATATGAGAAAATTCAGTTTACATTACTCCTTAGAGACCATGACAGCAATATCTGGCTATTAGGTTAGTAAAAGTTCTTACTTTGCTAAAATATTGATCCCTCATTTGTCTTAATCATGCTTTCTAAACACCCCAGTCAGTGGACACTCTGCAAGAATGCTTAGCATCAATTTGGCTCACAACCTAATGCTCTATATAACAATAAAAAAATGAGCCAAGGAAAGCTTTGTCATTTACTTAGGAGATAAGAAATTCTTAATACTTATCTAAACTGTTCTCCACACAAGAAGATAATTAGAAAATGTAGGTCATTTTAAAATAGTGTCTTTTCACTTGAGCTATTGCTACAAATGCACACTGTTGCTGTATCTAAAAGTGTTCTCTGTGTTCTGAGGTTTCATCAGATTTGATTCCAGGGTCTTTTCCATGTTTTCATTCTCATCAGTGGATTGCTGGTATGAAAGCTTGATGTTTCTGAGCTTCCGTATTCTTTTGCTCTAATTGTCCTGCTAAACAAATCACCACTCTTGAGTTGCCATCCACCATTTGGATGGAAAATACAGATGACTCCCCCAGTACAGGAAGTACTAGGCAATCTGAGGAAATGAGAGGCCAGCTTATGCCACTGTTACGTTCCGTTTCCTGACCCAGGGCTGGGAAGCAAGGGTGCTCTTGTGTACCTGCCATCACACGAGGATGGCGGGAGAGCAGCCTTCCCTCTCCCCTCTCCCTCCACTCGGCCCCCTCACAAAGCCACTTGCAGGGACCCTGCACACCCTGGAGGGGGCCAGGGGTGAGGCACGCACAGGCCAATGCTCAGTAGGCCCTGCAGCTGCTGCACAATCCATATCCATGACCGGTTTCTAAGCAGCTGCCATAACTGCTTTGGAGCCTGAATGAAATAGCAGCTGCCACAGGCCGGCTGGCTGAGCTGTTCTGCACCGCCCTGTGCATACCTTATTCGAGAAGGGAGCACTGGAGAGGTGCGGAGGGGGTATTTTTCGTATCTATAGCTTCAGAAGATGCATTTGCTTTTTCCCAGGGTGGAGGAGAGCACAGCACAGAATAAAAATGTTAAAAATGGAACTCCTAAGGGCCAAAGTCAAGGAGGTTTCCGAAGTACAAAATGTAAAGAAGAAATGAAGCTCCTCGCTGGTTTGGCACTGCATCGCATGTCCCCATACACACAGGGGCCCAGCCAGAGACTAATGCTGCGGAGGGGCTCGTGCCAGTTACCGCAGGAGGTTGTCTGGGGCTATTGTTACCCTCTGGTTCTCTCCACATGCACGGAGTGTTCTCTCCCGTCGTGAAACAGGCTCGGCTCTGGTTTGATGACAATTTTCCTCATTGTTCGCGTGCCTGTGGAGAGATGCACTTCCAGGCGGCCCTTGTTCAGGAAGATCGCATAATAGGCCTGCAATAGCAAATGGTCATTCAAGATGAAAGAGGAATCTCATCCGTGACTTAACGGTAGAGTTCGCGGACACAACCACGGATTCATCTGCTCTGACCCCTTACCGGAGAACTTAAGACTCAATATTTCCTTAAATACTGTATTAAAAGCAGCTGGGAACAGTTTTTCCCATCATTTACCATTTTTGCCTGTTGGATGATATGGAAAGTGGGTGTAGTCAGAGAGCAGTCTCTGCAGAGCAGATTTGCGAGGCAGAAGGTAACAGCTGCGCTTGCTTTGGGTCTCTCATTCACAAAACCCATCAGGAAACAAAGGGTGTCCACAAAAATCCCTCTTCCCTACATTCACAAGTGGACAGCTAGCTTCCGGAAATGAGGCCTGGCTCCCAACCTCGTGGCATTTGGACTGCATAGACTTCCATTTCTTCTCTGAGCTGGTGGAATAGATCGCTATCGCCAATAGGTAACTTGTCTCCCTCATTTAGAGAGAAGACAATTTTTTGATCCGCAAACGTGCCTGCTTTCTCCTTGCTACTGTTACTATAGCAACCAGCATGGCTTTGAGATCAGATTAGGAACCCCACAGAGTTTGGATGCAGTCCTCATCCCCAGAGCTGAATCCAGGGTCTCAGGAGCATGAGGTGGGGGTAGGGGCAGGGGCACCTGCTACACAATGATCACTTGGTCCTCCACGTGTCACCTGTGGGGGTGGGGATGGTTCAATCACATATCTTGTCCCCACCGATTGACTAGCTTGTCTATAGCTGTGTGCCCAACACACAATGTCCAGAGCATTGGATTAGTACTCACCACCCATCAAAGGGGCCACTGCAAACTACTCACTCAATTAAACTTTCTCAGCTGATTGATTGTTTGCTGTCTCAAACCCCTTTAGCAGAACATACTCACAAATAACCCTGTGGACATCAAAACTGTTAGCTTGGAAAAAAATAAAATATGTCAATGTAATCAGCATCGATTCTACAACAGACTTGAACGATTTAACATCGATTCCTCTTTCAGATAGCATTTACTATGAGATTTTAATAGCTAACTGTACATTATCATTAAAATGTTGAAATGTTAGCATGTAACTTTTAATTTACTTCATACTACAGTACATAATATTATCTCATTTTAATTGTTTTAACAGGATCATATTCTATTTTAAGAATTATCCTAAAAGCTGGTGAGTCAAGGCCATCTATTTAGTCCTGATGAGGAGAAATTTGGAGTCAATAAGTTGTTGCTTAAATATTTGACAAATATCCTTTAGTATATTTTTGAATGTTTGATCTGGTCCTCTTATTTTGACATTCTGGTTACTAATTTTTTTTTTTTTTTTTTGGTATGAATAATATAAGTTTCCCTTGTGTTGTCTGTTACCCAGAAAGCTTTAATTAAAATATAGTTGAATTTGCTTATAATCTATAATCAAGATTACAAATTTATTATCTTATTTTGTTCATTGTTCAGTAAATCCTGCCATTCCCCGAAGTCAAAAGTTATTTTTTTCACATGTGTGTAGTCTTCTAAAATGTTTTTTTTTTTTTTTTTTTTTTTTTTTTTTTTTTTTTTTAAAATTTTTTTTTTTTTTTTTTTTTTTTTTTTTCATTTCATATTTAAGACTATAAGTCACGGAAATTTTATTCTTCTGTTTGGTGTGACATAGATATTATTTTATATTTTCCCATTTGGATAGCCCATTGTTCCAGAATCATTCTCTGAAAGGTCCATTCATTTCCCTAATGATGGATAGTGCCACTTATTGCCACAGGCTGTTTCTATCTCTGCTGGGGCCTATTCAGGACCCCTTAGTTCTTGGGCCCCATGGCCCAGTTATCCATGGATTAGCACCACAACACCATGATTCAAATCTCTTGTTTCTAATGTGCTGGTGTCAGACCAGACAGCTCCCCTCCTTACTCTGCTACTTCAGAAGCCTCTTGGGCTTTTGATTCAGGATATGCATTTTAGAATTAGCTTGTCATGATTCACTAAAAGATAAGTTGTATTTTTACTGAAATTGAACCTACATTTTAGGGAGAATGAACACATTTTCACCATTGAATTGTTCCATTAACATGTTGAATATTCTCATTTAGGCTTTGTTTCTTTATGGGGGAGAGTATAGGATTTATTACACAATATTATTAATTACTAAACATTAAATGCTAAAAGTGACTTAAAAGACACATATAACCATAGACAACATAACCTAGCTTACAAAATGCATGCTAACTGAAGGACATATTTGTAAAGCGTCCCATTCTTGGGCCATGGCAGACTAGGTAATTTCCCTGAACCTGTTCCATGAGAATAACTAGATTAAGTGGATATTACATTTAAAAATATGATTAAAAGTAGGGAAGCAATATCAAGAGTCAGAATTTATGGTGCATAGATTTGGGCAACCAAGGGGCAGTTTTTCACAGAATAAGATGCTAGGGTGGATAAAAACTGAGCAGACAACCTCATGAAGCAGACGCTGTTATGGCAGGAGGGAGACTAAGCATGGACTGTGTCCATGCCTGGGTTGGCTGTGCTCTGCCTGCCTTCTCCTTGTCCTTGTCCTACCGAAGGTCATTCTCTGCCTTCTCTGCCCTCAAAGAGGGTGGAGCGGGTCAGGCTCCAACACACTACATTGTGTTGGCTAAGGAAACTGGGAAACTGATTTTAGAAGAAATTTAAATGTAAGGGACCCTAGGTGGATAGGTACAGATCTGATAAAGAAATGGAGTTAGAGGCAAGAGATTAATAAAATTTAAATATTTTTTTAGCTTTCTCTCTTTATACGTATATGCATAAACTAAACCCACATGAAACACAGGGGCAAATACTACAAGTGTAACTATGCCTGGAGTTGACCAACAGGAAAATCTTAATGGAGATAACTGTCCTAAGAAGGTGATAGTGGAAATAAAGAATGTAAATGTAAAAACATAAGAACAATTTATAAACCCTCAATGACTCACCAATCTCTTTGTCAAATGATTGTTTACATAGGCATGAGGTAAAATGCACCATGAACTAGGCGTGAGGATACCTGTCCAGTTTGCCTTCGTTTTCTCCGAGGTGGCAATGGTGTCCCTCCAATTCCCAAGAGTATGATCCCAGACTCATTCTTAGTGCTGAATGACAGGTTGATTTCTGTTCCTACATCAATCGGTACAGGGGCCAGCTCCACAAAGCCAGGCTTGGGGAAGCTAACTGTGTAAACATTCTGTAGGGAAAAGAAAAGGAGAGAAGAAAACATTAATAATGAAAATTTAAATTAAGTTCTCCATCTCACTTCCTCCTCCATGCACTCAACATTATGAAATACATGGTAGTTTTAGAAAGCCCGAATATCCAGAGTCACATGCAGAACCTAAGAGCTACCAAAGAAATACAATTTCCAGATCTAACTTAAATTTCCTGAGCAGTTTGGGTTAAAATAAAATCCTGGCTTCTGTTTTTATCTAGAGCTTTTGGTTTAAAATATAGAAGACTATTATTGATAGGTAAATTTTCTTTTGATTTAAATTTATCTTGCTAAATCTCCTTGAAAACATTCTAATCTCTTGAATACTGTCCATCAACTATTTGTTTACGTTTTATAGCTGAGTATGATCATGGTCTTGTTTTGCATTCTTCCTCAGTAATGAGCCTAACGTAAAGATACTCATTGCTGTCAAATGCATAAATTTCTAGAAGGATTTTAAAAAACAGATAAAATATAAATTTTGAGAATAAACAGAAAAGATATTTCACAGTGCAGATTTCTTCTCAAGATGAAAATAGTAAAAGGGGATGGATGTAATACAACAACAATAAAATTAAAAAAAAAAGATGAAAATAGTACCATTGTCCTTGCTGATTGTAAAATTAAAATATTAACATTTTAGATGTAACAAAGTACAAAGGGGAGAAAATAAAATCACCCCAACCCAAAGCTTTGTAGAAGCATATAGCTTACTATTCATTCATTCATTCATCTATCTTTCACAACTTTGTCTACTTCCTCTCTCCTCTTCTCTATATTTAAACTGAATCACGATAGGCACAGTCATTTGTAACTTGTTTCACTACATATGTGGGAGATAACTTTCTGTCAGTAAACATAGACCCAGCCATCATTTTTAATGGTAGGAGGGCATTGCATGTATGAATGTGCTAGAATTTATTTCAGCCAGCCCATGTAGTTGGGCATTTAGAGGACTTAAAATACTCATTTTCAATTTCCTGGATTTTGCTGGAGTAACAGTAAGGATCTTTAATGCAGGGTATTTGTTCCAGTTAAGTGATGTAAGTATTATAAAATATATAATCTAACTTCCATTTCAATTTTCAAATCATAGTTTTTGATAGTTGAGAAAAAAACTGTGCAGACTTTTCAGTACTTATCCACACCAAATTTCTACCTCATATTTTAGTTGCAAATTAATTTCTGGTTTCTGAAAAGTACCTTCACAAAATCATCATTTCCATACATACAAGCCATTCATTTTCTGGACAGTTTTCCATCCTCACCCATAGATCTTTTGCATGAGAATGAGAGTTAGGCTTTGGAAGATGAAAACTCTTAGGAAAACTTTCTTTAAGAGGCTAGTATGGATTCTTAGAGATTCAATCCTGTATGCATTTCCTTTTTCTTTATTCCCAAGCTTTTTGGGGTGAATGTCTATGGCTAATTCCAAATCAGGGCCTATCACTGTGCACAATGTAGACCTTGAAAGTTCTGCTCCAGTTAAACCCGCTGGCTCAGGGGTGGATTCACATTCTTTTTTTTTTTTTTTTTTTTTTCATGTCCTCTCTTCATTTCCCATCAAAATACTTTAAAATAATTTTTTTAAAGATTTTTTATTCATTATTTTCAGAAAGAAGGGCAGGAAGGGAGGGAAAAGGGAGAGAAACATCAATGTATAGTTGCCTTTCACCTGCCTCCAGCCAAGGGCCTGGCTGGAGACCTGGTTATGTGCCCTGATTGGGAATTGAACCAGTGACCTTTGGGTTCACAGGCCGGCGCCAATCCACTGAGCCACACCAGCCAGGACTTTAAAATAATTTAAATTGGAGGAAGCAGCTTGAATAAATAGTTGTGTCCTATCAGGGTAATTAAAATTTTATAAGAATGATATATTTAACTTTGGGGGGTGGTAAACAAACTCATTACTTTTAGAATTCCCATAAAATTCTTACTAATATTTGAGATTGACTATTAGCTTCTTGCTTATAGATATTTTAAGAGAACAGAGCTGGGATCTATGTTTCTCTCTCCTATGGGTTAGCCCCTATTGATGAATCAGGGCTGAATTGCAAAGTGGAATCAGGGGGCTGCTGGGTTGCTTTGGCAACAAAGAAAAGACACTGAAGAGAGCTGATAACAAGGGACTCTGCAGTCCTGTCAAAGATAACACTTTGCATATGGTTCCCAGTCTGTGGCATTTTCAAAGAAAAGGAGGTTTGACTTCTAAGCTGTAGACAAGGTGTATGCATTAGTGGTTATGGTAAATTACTACTAGATCTTTGTGTAAAATAACATATTCCAGAAAAGTTATGTACAATAAATAAAGGTAAAATAAATCTAAAAGAGGTGACAAAAATGAAGAAAGGGGGAAAGTAGTGTTAGAAAGGTAGAGAGAACCAGAAAAGAGATTAAAATATAGCGATTAACATTAAAAGTCCATTCTTTAGCCCTGGCTGGTGGCACAGTGGATAAGGCACTGGATTGCAAACCCAAAGGTCACTGGTTCAATTCCCAGCCAGGGGACATAACCAGGTTGCAAGCCAGGTCTCCAGCCAGGTATGTGGCTAGAGGCAGGTGAAAGGCAACCATGCATTGATGTTTCTCTCCCTCTATGCCTCTCTCCCTTCCTTTCTCTCTGGAAATAATAAATAAAATCTTAAAAAAAAAAAGAAGTCAATTCTTTGAAGTGCTATACATGTGGGAAATTGGCTCACAATTTTGGGCCTTCATAATAACATTTCCTAAGTTCATGCAATTACAGGAATTTATAGAAGTATTTCAATCTTGCTTTTTTATTCACATATAGCCTAGCCTGGGTTCAGCAGGAATTTTTTTTTTAATTTTATTTATTATTTTTAGAGAGGGGTCGGAAGAGAGGCAGAGGGGGAGAGAGGCAAGGAGGGAGAGTGACATCAATGTGTGGTCTTTCACCTGCCTCTAGCCACAGATCTGGTTGGAGACTTGGCTTGGAACTTGGTTATGTGTCCTGGCTGGGGAATCAAACCAGTGACCTTTGGGTTTGCAGGCCAGTGCCTTATCCATTGTGTCACCAGCCAGGGCGTTCAGTAGGAATTTAAAACACATTAACAAGGGACTGGCCATTAACAAGGGTCTGGTTGTGTAAAAACATCCAAAGTAAGCGAAACCTGATATGAATGTATTTAGGAAGCCAATATAAACAAACCAACCTCCAGTGAACATCCTTTGGTAACACCAACATAGTCAGGGCTACTGAGTATATTATATGGTGTTCTTGAAATTTCAATATCTTTTAGGCAGCCAGAATATTTCTTCAGATTTACTTCTGGCCTGTTGAAAAGTAACATGGAAAGAAAAACAACGTTATCAGGTCAAGGACAGTGCAGTGTCTGTGACTGCTGGACACAAGCCACATAGAGCAAACTGACAGGCAGGCAGGCCCTGCTTCCCTGACTGCACGTGTACACATGTGCACACACGTAGCCAGCACACTAGGCTTCCATTTTCCACTGCTTGGATAAAGTGGAGGTTGACACCGTCCTGAGAAGGAATTTTTATGTAATGAATTTTCCTCTCCTTTTAAAAAATTATCTTACCTACGGAATTTAAATACTACAAAGTACAGGAATTAACTGACTTATATTCTTCATATACATAAGGAACCATATTTCTTTCTTCACCAAAGAGCTAACAATTGTGTGGGCAGTATAAGCAAACCACATACCAAAAATGTTAAGTGCAAATATTGCTCAAAATATGGGACAAAAAATCTGGAAACATTTATTTCAAAAGTAAAATATTTCTGTCATTGAGGCTTTTTCTTTTTTTATGGATGGGGGTAGCAGCTAAAGACTAAGGTAATATTATGCATCTCTTTAAAGCTTTTTAACTAAAAACCTGATAAACATTCTGTTGGATTACATAGTCATTAAAAAGATACTTTAAAACTGGATTTACAGATTGTCCCCAAAGTTCTTATTCTATATCGGAGTAGTAACAAAATAAAGCAACCAAAGCAAAAACATACTTTAATTTTTCCAGTGAAGTTGAAAATGGATTCTATACCCAGATGGTACCTGAGTGTTTACTCTCGGCTTACTAAATTCTTAAAAAGGGATGAGTGCTCCATAAACATAAGCTATCAGTATGTCAAGAATAACAAAATTTCTTTATTTCATTTATAGCAGGTGCTATCCAGGAAAACATTCTGTGGGGATGGATATACTCTGTTCTGCATTGTTCAGTCAGTAACTGATACTAGCCACATGTCGCTACCAGCACTTGAAATGTAGCTTCAGTGAATAAACACTTATCCTCATTATTTAATTTTATTTATTTTAAAGTTCCATAGCCACTCTGGTTAGTGGCTACCATCTTGCATAGGTCAGATTTATAATACTAGAAAAAAATAATACTTTTTTGGTATCTGTAAAAGCTGTCCAATTAATACCAAAATATTATAATTAACAGGATAATAATTAATTCTCTGCACCTTATTCAATGATGCCAGGATTCCCTTTTTGGTCTTAATAAGACAGACATGGGCTGGAGGAAAAACAGGTGAGGAAGCCAATGAGACTCTGGCAGGGCGTATCAGGTGATTTATATCATGCTTCATATTCTGTTTTGTTTGTTTTTTCCTCTCTTTCTCTGGAACTGCTTTGTTTTCTTTGATTATTTCTCCTTGTGTCTAAGGGTTTCTCCTTCCATCCTATCAGTTGGTTATTATGTGGAACATGCCCAACTGGAGGATGCGGATCTTGCCATTCTTACTGTATAAAGGGAGGAAAGGGGTCAATTTCCCTTGCAATGTTCATTTGCGTCCATGTTTCCCTTTTAGAGGAAGGCTGATTTATCACCATTTTTTCAGGGGTCTTATCAATAAAGAAAATTACTCCTCTGAGTTACGTAGCTCCTTATTTCACGGAAATACAAGAACCACTTCAAAGTACAATGCTTTAGCAAGCTCAGTGTTATGAAAATCACAGGGGATGAATGGTTGCATACAGTGATCAGACTGCTAATGGTTGCCACAGGCCTTGCTTTCCTCTGTTTGCCTCAAAGGCAAACTTACAAAGCTACATGGTGTCACCCCAGAGTTTTATTAGCAGGTATTTCCACTAAACACTAGCCTGGGCCTTTGGCCTTCTCAGCAAACAGCTGAACTGGTCTCACCGATGTATCATGATGAAACAACTCGGGTTGTTTATTTTCACCTTTCCATTTCTGCATCGCCTAGTTTCTGCTACTAAAAGTCAAGATTTTGCTTAAAAACTTTCTTGAATCAGTTCAGTTTCATTGTATCCTTTTCAGAAAAACAGCACAGGTCAGCTCTGAAATACCAAAACTTCAGGCTTGCGTTCTAGCCAGCGTCAGCCAGCCTGCACATCTCTGGGGCTGGATGGGCCACTGCCAGGCTTTCATGCTAATGCCTCTTTGCAAATAAGAATTAAAATGTTCCTGAGAAGCTAAGGGGATGGTTCACAAACTTCTTCAAACACTTCTAGTAAACATTATTTCCAGAGATTCCTTGTATCCGGCTCTGAGGGAGCTAATTCTAAATAAACATGGCAATAAATAAGAAGCTTTGCTAAGAGGTACAAGATGCCACGTAAATGTTTGCAACAAGCAGCAAGGCAGTGGTAAGCATGTGAGAGCGCAGGTTGATTGCTCAGCAGACAGCATGGTACTAGAGAGACTAGAGGCTGAGTGTCAACCCAAGAGAATGCTTTGGTCTCTTCCGCAGAACAGGTTGTGCCCATAAACCTGACCAGCTGCCCTTGGAGCATGTGCTGCTGAGTGTGGGCACCAGGGGGCACTGTGCACGGGTGGGCGAACAGATAAGCAGAGCAAATTCATCATCTCGGCAGGTGAAACAAGTTCAGTTGCAGCCTAGTTGATGGTGGGTAAGCAGCAGCCTCTTTGTGACCAAAGGGCAGCATGAGAACTATCTCAGGATGCATTACTTGCTCATGAAATGTACTATGAATAAAGCTGCATAGTTGTCATTCTGATTCAGCACTGCTGCTTTATCTGAGAAGCCACATTGACCCAACCCATGCACTTGAAAACAGCATGCAGAAATTTAAAATTTACCTTGCTTTCATACTAGGTCAAAGGAAAGAAAAAAAAACACAATTTACTTATATTTGCATTTTTGTTTAGAAAAAGTAAACTTTAATCATAAGTCTTTCTAAAATGCACCTGACAGGACTCATCAAAGGAAAAGAATTTAAAAATCATCAGAACACAAAACAGACATATGCCCTTGACCACATGTAATCAGTACCCAAAGATAACCATTTCTCACACTATTGGAAAATTTGTGTTTGGAATATGAGTTTTTAAAGTACTCAATCTTACGAATAGAGGAATGCATACGAGGTCTGTCCTGAAAGTATTGGCTGTGCAAACTGTTTTAATTATATTGACATTGGCTTGATACTTTCTGAACAGGCCTTGTACACATTGCTATGCTGTAGTATTTATGAGTAGTATATAAATACTGTCTCTCAAAAACTTGAATTTAATATATGTAAAGATAATTCATGTTTACCACATCTTTTGAACTTTATCACATCAAGATCCTGTCTGTGTGCAAAATCACAGCTAACTACAAATGCATGATTCATTGATTAGCCACAAACACATGGCTAAAGATTATTCTGAAATAAAGTACCATACCATGGAAATATATTTATGAACTATTGTGAAAGTAAAAACATTTTAGTGATAGAGACTCATCAGTTATGTCTGAAAACTAACACCTACTCATCTTGAGTCAGCTAATATGTGCATCTTTGTACCTAATTCCTAAAAATAACTTTATGGTGATTAAAACCAAGTCCTTCTAGGATAAATGAAGCCAAGTTTGGATAGCCATATTCTGACTATATTTAATTTACTTATCTAGAATTTAGTTAATGATCTTGCAAATTAAGTCTTAGATTTGAACCACTGCTGGATCTTTAGTATTTATATGCTGCTTGAGTAGATGCTAAACAAACACTTGTTGAATGATTAATAACTATGCCACTACTTAAATATATTTGACCTGCAATGAATTTTCTGACCAGACACTTTAAACCTATATTTCTAACACAAAAACCTTATAATGTAGGTAAATACAGAGCTAGTTTATTTGCACCACAACGCTTACCAAGTTATACCCTTGAAAGACTGGTAATTACACAGTGGTCAGGTCTATGAGTTTAGATACAGGAAAAAGTCTGCATGCTGGCTATCATAAAGTGAGACTGACGTTCCATTGCCCATTTGGACAATGTGTAAATCATTTATCGCAATACATTTCAGTTATTATTAGATTTCCAATTGTAACATGTCTTTTTAGAGCAGTAACACCTAATCAGGAGCTTTTAAATTATGAAAAACTAACTAAACAAAACAAGAATGAAAAATATGGCAGTTTGTATTTGTAGTAAATGGTTTATCCATACCAATTCATCTCATTTTAATTAAATTATATTAACATTACTAAGCACCAACTACTTTAACTGTTATTTCCTGTTTTTATAACAATCAGTTAATTAAATACCATAATAGAATAATGGAATTCATAAATAATAGAAAATATGAAATATTTTCTAACATTTTTTTAGTTAGTGGTATTCATTTTTTGAACTAACTAAATTATGAAATCATTGTATCTTCCCACCCCACAATCTAAAAAACATGTCAAATGAAAAAACTGATTGGCATGGGCATGAGGATAACTAATATAGCATTAACATTAGGCATATGGGGAAGTTCTAACACCCATTAGCGTGCTAATGCTGAGTAATAAAGTAGGTTACACTCACAGCGTCCTGGAACACTGACTAATTTTCAGAACACTAAGCAATGTCAGTGTGTCACTGTCTCCAGTGAAAGTGCAAGGAGAACAGCAATGACAAGAGCCACATTCAATTGTAGCTTCCACCTTTAATTACTTCTCTAATTCTTTTCATTAGGTGAATGTAAGGAAGAGTGATTCTCATCCATTTCTTTAACAAAGATATCACGTTAATCTTTCGGTTTCTAGATCTTGGTGTTGTTCTAACATGCAACATGATTTTATTTTATTTTTTGATTAGGTTTTTCTGCAACTAAAGATTAGATGATATTCTTGTTAGTCAGCATAGTGGCCACTTAATTAAAACTTAATCTTTAGCTCTGGATGTACACTAAATTACCTTAAGTTTCTCAGTGTTGGAAGCCCACCAAAATATATTTTGTCATCTGCTTTCAAGTCAAGACCAAAATTGTTTCCAGAAGATGAAGTTGCTATGTTCTCCTCCTGGTTAGTGTCTATATCTATAATTGAGATGTTGGCTGTAAAAGAGAGAGGAAGTTAACATTTTATTTGAGCAATGCCAACCACATCTATATTACCACTGTTGCTTCAAGATAAGTTTACTTTAATTCTCAGGTTAACATTGATTTCCTTATGCACTTGTGCTATATACAACTATTTAATAATTGCAGAAACAAAAGCATCAATTAAATGCATTATTAAACTAGTCACAAAGGGAGTGTGAAAATAATATCCTGAACACCAATGAAGGCAAACCCATCAATAAAAAATGGAGAAGTTTTGATAGATGAACATCAAAGAAACATCTGACTGAATTTTCTGCAATATAGATAAGTAGTTAGAGAATAGGGTAAGACAATGAACTAATAGTAAGGTAAATATCTAATTAGGAGTTAGATTGTCAATATACTGAATCTGTAGCTCCTTCTGTACACTTCAGTATCCACAGAAGTTCTGGGGCTTTGGCTCACCCACAAAGTAATGCAGATGGGATGGTTGTACATGGGAATGTTGGTTTTACAAATTGGTGGGGTCTACATTCACTGTAAATTATGTTTTAGATGACGGATGCTGAGTGTTCTGAGAGAGGTATAATCTCCTTGCCTTACTGCTTTCTCTCAGGTCTTAAAGGTATTTGAAACATGATGAGTATAAGAATTCAGAAATAGAAAAAAGAAAAAGAGAGGCACTTCCCTGCTTATATTGCTTTGTTCACCAAGTAGATGAAAACCCCTTCTCTCATTGATTTTCCCCCTTTATTCTAAAAAGTCAAGCTAGGCTTTTTTGAATGATGTGCTTTCTCATCGTAACATTTGCTTAGGCACAGGCTTGAACTGCTTCACATACTGTGTTTTGACTTCTTGATGCATATTGAAACATTAGTTCATTAACAAGACAGGGTTGGCCTCCAAATCTTCGCCTGGTACAGGATCTGAATTAGTGAGGGTCTGAAAAGGGCCATTTGAACCAGATGGATTATAATGGCATTTCTAAATGTTTATTCTCTGGAAAGCTAGTTTCTTGAATGTTCCTGGTTCAAATAAATATAATAAACACTGGATTAAGAAAAATTAAACACATATCTTAGTTTTATGACCACCCAGATCTTTCAACATGCTGATGATATGCAACGTAATGCTCAATCAGGGACATACTGCAAGAAGTGTTTGCTATATTTATTTGACCATGGAGTATTATTACTTTCTCTCAACTCATCATCTTTTAGAAGAGTGTTATTTGGAAAACAAAGTATCAAATTCCAAAATTCTATTGCAATCTGTCACCCTTCAAGTCCAAGTGGAAGAAACGTCAATAAAAGCAAACATAACTGCCTTTAAAAATGACCAAAATAAAAATACCCCAAATTTATTAAGATCTCATACCTTCAAAACAGAGTTTTGTGAAAACATGCAGACAATGAAAAACCCTACAAAATAATTGTCTTAGTAAAACTCTTTAGCGAATTATGATAAAAAAAATTAAGTACCTTTATACATATATCCATTTCATACACACACATATATATATTTGACCTAACTGGTGACTAAAATAAAAACATATATTAAAAAACTGTTTTTAAGACTTTTCATATATATTCTTTTTTATTCAGATCCACCAGGTTTTCATATGGGGCTGCTGCCTGGAACACAAAGATAGTCTCTTTCTACAGTTGTGGTACATATTTTAATTGTGTCCGTGAAAATTAGATTCTGCCCTTATTTCAGGCAAGCCAGCAGCTGGAGGTACTTTTCCTCCTTATCCCTGACTGAATATATGCATTTTTAGAAGTCATTCTAAGAAGAACTGATTGAAGAGCAGAAACACAATTGACTTGAAACCCACTGGCCCAAGTGTTAATGCTGGCTGGGAGCACAGGTTGGCTTATTTTTAGTGATTTAAAGGAAGGACTCTATCCTTCATGAGTGATAGCGATGAAATGGTTACTACATTGAAATGCTAACACTTGCTTTTACTTCCTGCCCTATTTCTTTCCCTTACAGAATAGCTATTAACATAAAATTTCAGTGTTGATGAGTTCAGACATCATTTATGGGTAAGCAGGGAAATAAGAGTTTTATTAACTACCAGACACAGAGTAAGGGCTTAACCAGCATTTTACAATCAATGCGGAGTCATTATAAAGGAATTGTTTTTACTTTGGTAATTCCTTTCTTGTCTCTCAGAGTCCATTGGAAATCTAACTAATCTTTCCCAGTTGTTTGTCCATCCATCTCAATGCACTTATGGGACCTGGCAAACTTCTGTAGGTGGTAGACTGTGATTCTAATAAGTGACTCTCAGAGGTGAAGAATGCCTACTGAAAGGAAGCATTTGAATTTCAAGGGACAGTACTTTTACCAACCAGTTGAGAATAATTCATGTAAAACACTGAACAGGAACAAGGGCCCACATATCTGGAGCCTTATTTGAATTCCTATCCCTGTCTTATCCATGGAATCTGATCTTGCTAAAATCCAAGTGACCTCCCTACATCCAAACCCAACAGGGCCCTTCTGCCTTTATCGTAGTCCACATCTACGCAGTACTTGATACTGTTAAAGTTCCTTCCTTCTAGGAAGTTTCCTCTTTTGGCTTCCATAACATCAAACTCTCCAGCTCCTCTGCCCCTTTCAACACCAAGCTCGGACTCCTTCCTAGGATCTTTTCCTTTGAACACTTCTGCAATGTTTATGTCTCTAATGTGCCTTCATTTGGCCACTTAGCAACCTGGGTACCCTCAAGTTTATATCTGCTTACTAGATGGTAACAACTCAAATACACGCACCTGCACCTGATTGTCACCTAAAAATCCACATTCAACAGGTGAGGCACCATTTGTATATCTGCCTCTTCAGTGCTTCATATTAAACATATTCCCAATCAAAATGATCTTTTTACTCCCAAATCTGTATTATTTATTTCCTTTTGTGGCGCTTTGGCCCCCACTTAATCTTTTAAATTATAGTCATCCTGGCCTTCTCCTTACCATTCCACATCAAATCAATCAAAAACAGGGCTACTAATTTCATCTCCTAAATAACTGTAATATCCATCCTATTTTAAAACACAGCTTGACCAAAGTAGAATTGACATAGTGTAATTTGCCCATGTTTAAAGTGTCTAATTTGACAATTTCTGGAATATGTATATCCATGACATCATCACTGTAATCAAGAAAATGAACATATTCATCATCCCAAATGTTCCCTTATGCCCCCTTGTCATTCTTCCCAGGCCTGTCTACACAGCCCCTTCCACAAGCAGCCTCTGTCTGCTTTCTCTCACTATAGGTTACTTTGCATTTTCCATATAATTTTACATGAATGTACCCTTTTTGCCTGCTTTCTGGTTCATTTATGTTACGGACATATGAAAAATTAATTTTATTAATAAATATTATTCTATTGTGTGGGAATTTGTATAACCATTCACCTGTTGATGGATGTTTAAAGGTTTTTTAAAAGAAAATCACAAAAAAGGTGCTATGAACATTCTGGTACAAGTATGGATATATGTTTTCATGTGTCCTGGGTAATTTTTAGGATGGTTCATATGGTAGGTATAGATTTAAGCTTTTAAGAAACTCCAATGAGGCTGCACCATTTTACATCCTTATCAGAAGTGCATAGAGTCCCAGCCACTCCACATCCTTGCTAGCCCTGGGTACAGTCAGTCCTTTTCATTCTAGACATTCTAATAGCCGTGCAATGCTATCTATCACATTGTCAGTTTAGTGTGCACTTCCCTAGGGTCACATCTCACTGCAACTCATATTTGAAGCCATCATTCACCTCCAGCCTGGATTATAATGGCCCTAATTGGCCCCTCTGCCTTCAGTCTGATCTACTAAAAATCTACCTTCCTTGTTTCTCTTGTCTCCGTTTATTTCTCTACAGTCCCCTCTGTGGGATTTTCCTTTACTACATGGCTTCCAATTGGCTGTTGGCTCCAAGGCTTTGGGTGATCTTATTCTAGACAGGACTGCTTGGTTTTTCTCATCCCTACTCAGCTACAACTATCGAAAACATGATGATGATGGCTCCCGGTTATCCACCTCTCTGCTAGAGCTCTGCTGATCCTCAGATGCACACAGCTAGCTGCCTGCCACTTATGCAGATTCTCCAAGCTGCTCAGGATAGTCAGAGTGCCTTCAACACAGCACAACACAGAACTCAGCATCTCTTCCGGAAAACCTATTTTTTTGTCTTGTAACCAGCAGCTTGGTATGTAGTGCTATTAATACTTTGGTTATTTAAACAAAACCAAAACAAACAAAAATGAAATCATTCTTGATAATTTTCGGTTAACTTGGTTTTCACATTGAGTATATCACACAGCTCCTTAATTTTAAAATATTTAATCAATATCTTTCCTCCCCATTCTCCTGGTTTCCTTCTCCTTCTGGGTTACTACAGACTCAGTAGCATCTGAAATCTCCGCAAATCTACCCGCCAAATTGCTGCTAAAGAAATGAGACTAAAGCCCAAATCTGATGGTGTGATGGAGTCACACCTTGGCCTACAACTCTCAGTACTTCCCTGTAGCTTTCACAATAGACCTGAAATTCATTAGCTTGTCTCAAAAGGCCCTTTATGAACTGGTTCTGTGTCTCTCTCGCCTTGTCTAATAATTTTAGGTCCACATCCATTCTGTTAGCCTGTGGATTTACTTGTAGCTACTAACGCATTTCCCCAGGTGTGTTCAGCAGAATGCTAGTACTGCAGGATGGGGGGATTCTGGTGATCAAAGAAGTTTGGGGAATGTTGAGGCACACAGAGTTAAACATTGTTTTAACCACTATGCAGAGCCTCCAACATGCTACATACATTATGTTTCTCTAATATGGCAATAATTTATTAAGCAGTATTCCAATTTATACACGTGCACAACCAGTTTTCATAGAAAGAGGGGTTTCTCCAGGGTTCCATATTTTAGGGAGAAGCAGTTGGGAGATGGTTTATTCTGTATTAACCTGTTTGAGGCACTCTGAGTTCTCACTTCTCTGAAATTTCAATAGGTGCTTCTCTGCAGTGATTTCCTCAACTTTTGACTGCACCTCAGGGTTTTTACCCTGAGAGCCAAACTCTCTGTTTCACTTAAATGTCCTTGTGAGGTTCTCAGCTTGCAGGCCTCTCTCTACACAGTGATTAGCTTTCTGTCCTCTAACCATTGATTTGCTTGCCGGTCACCCCACTAGACTATAAGCTCCTTGAAGTGAAGAACTTGTTACAGACTTTATTTAGTTCCTACATAATACTGGGTTGGCCAAAAAGTCCATATGGTTTTTGCTGTACAATAAAATACACATTTTTCATTTTCATCAACTTTATTGATTTGGGCACTTTGAGTATGGCGGCTCTCTCCAATGTGGTATAACACTAGTTGTTTTCAGTGTCTCGCTTTGATTGCTATCAACTTCGACTGGCCTACCTGGCTATGCAGCATCCATCATCCAGTGAGAAATTTCTGGCACTAAACTTTGCAAATCACTTTTGACACATCCGATCAGTCATGGCACCTTTTCTATACACTGCCCAAATCTTTTTTTGCATTGCAGTTACCTTTCTTGAAATAATAAAGCATAATATGCCAAAACTGTTTCTTACTTTCTTCCATCTTCAATATTTAAATGACCACACAAACCTTCAATTTTGGTAAGTTTAAAAAAAATGTATGATATGACAGCTGTCACAATAAAATCTAACAAAATTGTTTCAAATGTTGTGAAAGATAATTAAGAGCTACTAGAGCCATCTTGCAGGAAAAAAAAAAAAAAAAAACAACACAAATGAACTTTAGGCCAACCTAATATTTAGGAGGTGCCTGATAGATATTTGTTAAATGAAGGAATGAAGGATTGTGCAAACTTAAACCTAAATTTCCATGAAATGTCACCTTGGCATAGTAAAATTAATTAGGTCTAATTATACAAACAGAAGTACGAACGTTTCATTTGCAGATATTAGCAATGCGATGGCACACAGAACTAGGAAACATGCTTAAATAACAGTAGCAGCACACTAAGCCTAATAGACTTGGATTTCTGTCTTGTTGTAACAACATCTGTGGATATCTGTGATGTTTGAGTCCATGTTTCCCTTTGCTCTGGTTTTCTCTAAAACCAGAACAAAATACCTGCTGATATGAACAAATTAAATCATGTTTAGGAATATATTTTAAAAATGTCTTGGAACCATAAAAATGTCACATCATTCTTAATCATTTATTGGCCCACACAAACTTTTTGCATTTTAAATACAAAGAATAGGTAGCTGTGCTCTAATAATCCCCACAATTCTACCCATGGGCCATTCTAAAGCAAATATCTTGGCACAAGAAGAAGAAAAAAAGAATACAACCTTTAAAAAAATCTACTACAGGATATAGTTTATATAATTTTATAAGTTGTAAGATAATTTTATGCTTTAAATTAAGCTCTCAGTTTCAAAAGAAAATGACAGAGAACCATTTGGCTCTTCAATCAGTCATGTCTAACCCAAACCACCTATAATCTAAGCCAAAGAAAAGATTGTATCAATTTTTCACAGAATTTGTGAGTGCCTAAAATTACAGGCAGGGTCTTCTTCGTGATTAGGTGCATGAGAGCTTTGGAGAGCATGATTAAGGCTCATAGTATGTTATTACTATAGAAACTCACCTTGTTTTTGAATTCTTGAGAGGGTGAATGATTTCCATTTCCCGTCATTATGGTTTTGATTGCTGACAATGGAAGCCATTCCTGAACCCAGATCATAGCTGACTTTTATGTGCCCATCAGTGAGCTCTACGCTCATGAAATCTTTCTATTAATAGAGTAAGAAGATTCCAGTGATTAGATACATAGAGGAATAGATGGGTAGTAATTTTTTAAAAAGAATTTAAAAACAATTTTAAAAAGATTTTATTTATTATTTTTAGAGAGAGTGGAAGGAACAGAGGCAGAGAAGGAGAGAGACATGAATGTATGGTTGCCTTTCACCTGCTTCCAGCTATAGACCTGGCTGGAGACCTGGCTTGCAACCTGGCTATGTGCCCTGGCTGGGGAATCAAACCAGCAACCTTTGGGTTCTCAAGCTGGTACCTTATCCACTGTGCCACCAGACAGGGCTGTGGGGTTTATATTACGGCCTTATAACTAAATTACTGGATGTATTAATCTATAATTAAACCCCATTTTGAAAATAGAATTGGAACTACTATTTTGTGAATAGTTGTGGGTGTGGTATTATGGTGCAAGTGGTCACAACTAAATTACTAGGACAGGAGCATAAAGTGGGCTCCTTTCAAACATATTAACCAAACTAAAAGGTATGTTCCCTGAAAGAACTTACTAAGAAATATTGACCTGGAAAAAACAATGAGCATATTTAGAATCATCTTTCAACTTAGGTCAATAGAAGAAGGCTGAGAAAGAAGTTTTTCTCCTTCATGATTCCATACTGAGGTAATCTGTACTGCAGGCTTCTCTTATAGGATTATGTGAGGAGTTATAATGAAAATAAGTAATAATTAAATCATATCTGCAATGAACATTATCAACAAAAATATGTAAGGACTATTTGCATCACTCACTCTTGGCTATCACAGACTCTCCTAAATATTAATAGATAATCATTATGTTGAAATACTAGGGAAAAGAAACAAAAAATTTCAATCATGGAAGATCAGCTGTGCATATCTTTACCAGGTCTTTTGTGGCAAGGTACATCAGGAGGGCACTAGAGGAAAATGTCCTGAACTTGAACATGACTGTGGAGATGTTGGGGTACCAGCGAATGGGGCGGCTGACCATCGCATAGCCTTCTCCATCAAATTGAATTGTCCCCTCACTATCTTCCACCTGAGGACTGAAGAGAGATATTTCACATGAATCACACAATGTCTACTTGTTCTATCAATATTCCATACATCAAGCTATTTTCTGAGACTCAACTGTAAGCTGTTGTAGGACAGAAACCATATCAAATATATCTTCTATTCTTCCATGTCTCTCCATCTGGGCTACCACCATCCTAGAGCAAGTAACCACAACCTCTTACCTGGACTTCTCTACATGCTAGTAACTAGACCACTGATATTTTAAATGCACAATTTTGGAGGATAACTGAGTATTTAACACTTCCAAGACCAAGCCTTGGCTAGGCCTGGGGCAAGTTCACGAATGACTGGGCACTGTGTGCAGGCTGTTATGGGGCCAGTACAGAGCTTAGTATCCTCAGCTGTGTGAGTATACTTTGCATTCATTCAGCTGCCTTTACTTATTGGTGCAGGCATTAATATGCTGGAAAGAATTATGTATGAACCTTTCAAAATCATTTTCCCATTTGCCAATCATGTATGAGCAAATTTATATTTACAAAGTAAGAGATATAGCAGAACAGATTTTACTCACTCTTTTCTACAAACACACTCTCTTGGGGACTCACTAGTCTCTGGGATTAGAATACTCTTTACATTCTATCTGCTGTGTCTTCTTCTGGACTCTTATTCTATGTCAAGGCCTATCTCAAATATCACCTTCTCCATGAAGCAGATCTTGATGCTCTTAATCTCATGTGAATAATCATAGTCTACTCTGAGTACACCTTGTTAAAAGGGATAGTCATATACCGCATATATTGACTATTTCAGTATTTCTCTTTTTCTCCCTTCTTGGCTATAAGTTTCTTGATAGCCACTACTAGGCCATATTCATTCTACTATTAGGAAGTTGTAAGTATAAATCTCTGTAACCTGAAGAAAACCTTACACCTATATATATGAAGGCTATTATATTTGCACTAATTTATATAATAATTTATATACTGAAGGCATGGAGATATTTGCAGAGTTGATAATTAGTAATGTTAGCTTGACCCATGATATGTGATTGCTGATTAGACATTTAAATGCTTTTGATGTTTTGTGGATAAATAAGCTTTCAAAAATTCTATTATAAATTCACCAAAGGAATGTTTAGGGAAGATTGGTGTTATTTGTGAGTAGCAGAATATTAATGTGAACTCCATTGTCTTTGTTGTATTGAAGAACTTTAGAGATGACATTCTACATTAGATTTTATTGAAAGCTATTAACCAAACAACTTTAAACTCTAAATGGGTCAGGATTTCAAACTGTCCTCAATGCCATGTTGACAAGTCTTTAATGGCAAGAATAAATAGGAACTTGTAAGTTAAAACTTTCAGAGAGATAATTTTGGGAAGGAGCTACTTCTCTGAAAATCTAGAGATGCTGAGAAAAATATATAAAGTGCACTCTGCCCCATTAATGGGGAATTTGGGTCCTGGCACGTACCTTTTAAATTGGAAATAAAAATGCAAACTCCTTAGCACCTATTGACTATAGCTATATATATATATATATCTTGCATGTATTTAACTTAATTAAAACTGTTATAGGCTTATTGAATAGTGAGCTCTAAGTTTTTTTATGCTGAGAAATTCTCTGCTGATAGCTAATTACTGTATATCCTCTAGGCAGATTTATCTAAGAATATTTATTCTCCACATATGGTTTGTTTGCTTATTAAATACTATAAAATATGTACATTTTAACATCTCTCTTATAATTGATGACGTGTATCATGGCACTTTCTCCTGGCTTATCTTGGCCCCTTCTCCTCTCCACTTAGGCAGAATCTTTAAAGCTCATGAGTTTCTACTTGAAACATTTCAAGAACCTTAGGTGTTATTTGAAAAATCTTGCAGAAGCTAAAACTTGCACTAGAGTTCAACATTTTGTTAAAAACATAAGTGGTGTGAATCCAGGCTTTGTGAGGCCTGAAGCTTAATTAGTTTGAAGAAAACCTCTCTTTAAGGAAAAAAATAATAGGATTCCAAGATGGCTGCAGAGTAATTGGAAGCTATACTCACCCCCTCCCAGAGCCAAACTGGACTTACGGCTAAATTACAAAGCAATCAGCATGAATAACCAGCTGAAAGACAGCCAAACAGAAGTACTATAACTGAAGATTTACAGAAGATGCCACATAAGAACTGGTGAGAAGGGCAGAGATATGGAGAAGGCTGATGGCCACTGTAGCCAAGTGCTACAGCTCAGAAGCTGGAGGGATAACTCAGGCACAAAAGTCCTCCCTGAGGAGTGTGTGTGGGTGTGTGTGTCAATACTAAACTGGAACCCCAACCCAGAGCACCAGACCCAGGAAGAGGAGCCCACATAGCATCTGGCAGTGAAAATCAGCAGGGACTCTGTCCACCTGGCAGAGAGGGGCGTCTGCTAGAATCCCAGGTGCTCTCTTAAAGGGCTATGACAGAGGATCTTGCTCTAGGATACTCACCTGGGGTGACTCAGGTCATACAGAAGTCATAAAAAGAAGATATGGGTGGTGTGGCCCTGAGAAGATTCCTGGGGTGTCAGCCACTGTGTGGCTTTGGAATGGGGGCCAGTTTTGCCCTACTCCTGCTGGATCAGCAGGCACTGCCCCTGCCTCGTGATCTACTCTGCTTGTGCCCTGTGGGTCTGTGGGTTGCAGCCAGCATAGGCCTACTACAGTCTTTCTTCAGAAGGCTCTGGAGGAAGATCAGGGGACCTCCAGGTGTCAGTGTTACTGGCAGGTGAAGAGAGACCTCAAAGGGCCTTAGGCCTTTTATGGATCTGCCCCAGCTCTGAACTGGAGGAAGCCAACTATCGCATACAACTTGGCCCCTCCTGTGCACACTGAGGCTCACTGCATGCAGCTCAAAAGAGTGTGGTAGCTCCAGGCAGGTAGCCCAAAGCTGGTTACACACAATGTCTGAACTAAACCTGCACTAGAACCTTGCCCATAAAGACCCAGCACCAATACAACCAGTGGTGAGCACTAGTCCACACCAGAGCTTGGCCCAACTGGCCACACAAGTGGCAAACCCAAAGAGAAAATTTGCAGGCTCCAGATTCTGCTGGGAACAACTCCACATTGGGAGGGAGCGTCTGCAAAGTGACTCATATATGGTGATTGAGGTCTATTCATATAGTCAGCCAACCTGATTGGTAACACCACCCCATGGATGGGCCAACAGCATTCAAGACTCAACTACAACAAGAGGGCACAAATAACCCACACAAGAGACATTCCTGGAACACTGAGTGCAGGTGATCTAGAAGAGTGCACCACTGAACCTCAAAAGACAACTACATCATAAAGTTGTCATAACAGATCTACCTGATAAGCAGAGACAAACACAAAGAGGCAGACAAAATGGAAAGAGAAAGATATGGCCCAAATGAAAAAATAAGAGAAATCTCCAGAAAAAGAATTAAATGAAAAGGAAGCAATCAAGACACCAGATGCAGAATTTAAAGCGATGGTTCTAAGGATGCTGAAGGACCTTAGGGAGAGAATGAATGATCTCAGTGAGTACTTAAATGAAGAGATAGTAAACATTTAAAAGGACATTAAAAAAGTCAGAAATGAAGAATACAGTATGGAAGTGAGGAATATACTAGAAGGACTCAATAGCAGGTGAAATGAAACAGAGGCTTGAATCAAGAATTTAGAGGACAAGATAACAGAAAATACCCAAGCAGAGAAGCAAAAAGAAAAAAAAAAATAAATGAGAAAGGTCTAAGGGACCTCTGGGACAGTGTCAAGCTTAATAATATCTGTATCATAAGGGTACCTGAAGGGAAAAAGAGACCAAGAATGGAGAACCTGTTTGAGGAAAAAAAATGGCTGAAACTTCCCTAACCTGGTGAATGAAAAAGACACTCAATCCAGGAAGCATAGAGAGTCCTAAACAAGATGGACCCAAGGAAGCCCACACTAAGACATATCACAATTAAAATGGTAAAGGTTAAAAATAAAGAGAGAATCTTTAACCAAGGATATGAAAGACCTGTACTCAGAAAATTCTAGGATACTGAAGAAAAAAATTTAGGAAGATATAAATAAGTGTTCATGGATAAGCAGAATTACTATCATTCAAATGTGCATAGTACCCTAAATAATCTATAGATTCATTGCAATTTCTATTAAGACACCAATGACACATCTCACAGAATTAGAACAAATACTCCAAAAATATATATAAAACCACAAAAGACCCCAAATAGCCACAGCAACCTTGAGAAAGAAGAACAAAGTTGGTGGTATCACACTACTTGATATTAAATTATATTATAAGGCCATGATAATCAAAATAGCACGGTACTGGCATAAAAATAGGCATATAGGCCAATGGAACAGAATAGAGAGCTCAGAAATAAACCTAAGGCTTTATGGTCAATCAATATTTGACAAAGGCGGCAAGAACATGCAATAGGGTAAAGACTGTCTGCTAAATAAATGGTGCAGGAAAATTGAACAAAAACATGCAAAAAATAAAACTAGAATACCTCCTTACACATACACAAGAATAAACTCAAAATGGATTAAACACTCAAGTGTAAATTGCAAAACCACAAAAATCTTAAAAGAAATATAGACAGTAAGATCTCAAACATTTCTTGTAGCAATGTTTTTTCTGATATATCTCCTTGGGCAAGGAAAAAACTGAGACTACATCAAACTAAAAAGCTTTTGCAGAGCAAAAGAAACCATCAACCCACTGAATCAGAGGTTGTATTCACCAATGATATATCTAATAAGCTTTAATTTCTAAAATTTATATAGTTATACAACTCAATACAAAAAAATTCCAATTAATAAATGGGTAAAGGACTTGAATAGACACTTCTCCAAAAAGGACATACAGATGACCAATAGACATGTGAAAAGATGGTTGGTGTCACTAATCATCAGAGAAATGCAAATTAAAACCATAATGAGATATCGCCTCACATTCGTCAGCATGGTTATCATCATGGAGAAATGGGACCCCTTGTGCACCCTTGGTGGGAATGAAGATTGGTACAGCCACTGTGGAAAACAGTATAGGGATATCTCAACAAATTAAAAGTGGAATTGCCTTATGACCTAGTGACTCCACATCTGGGAATACGTC
>PVIW01003368.1:55899-170911 GCA_004026585.1 Noctilio leporinus
AGGATACTACTTAGCTGTAAAAAAAAAAAAAAAAAAAAAGCAAAAAAGGAACTCTTACCTTTTGTGACCGCATGGATGGAGCTGGAGGGTATTATGCTAAGTGAAATAAACCAGTCAGAGAAAGACACCTACCATACAATTTCACTTATATGAGGAATCTAATGAGCAAAATAAACAAAATGGAAACAGATTCATAGATACAGAGAACAGATTGCTGAGTGGGGGGTCTGGGTGAGAAAGATAAAGGGATTACCACCCACCCCCCCAAAAAAAACAACAACCCAGACAAAAATGACAGTATGGTGACTGCCAGAGGGAAAAGGGGCTGGGGAGATGGGAGAAGGCAGAACAGGAATAAATGGTGGCAGAAAGAGATTTGGCTTTGGGTGGTGAGTGCACACACAATGCAGTGTGCAGGAGGTAGAGCATAGAATTGTGCACTTGACCTGTGCCACCTGATAAATGCAGTAACAATAAAGTAAAATGAAAATAAAAATGGAATATTATTATTAAAAATAAGAAAAATAAACTCTGACTACAGGACAGCTACAGACATGAAACGTCTCCTGGACATGAAGAGGAGGTGGAGTGGAAAGAGATGTAATCTTAACTAATTGAGGTTAAAATACCTGGCCTTTGCAAATTTTACCGAAACAAATGACCATGTAAAAGTAATGCTACAGCACCTTCCAGGACCTTGAAAAGTGCCTGCACAAATTGAGGAAGTGACTTGAACTTGGATAGGCATCATGGTAAATCCACCTCTGAATAGAATCACTTCAAGTCTGCCCGATATCAACCATGCGACAGTACAATAGTGCACAATAAAACTAGAGATATTGTGACACGCAGGCCAAACTGTCTCAACTAACCTGACAGTACATCCTTTGCAGTCACCTTCTATTTCTCGGAAATTCCACAGCCCTATAGGTTTGCTGTCAAAGAACGTTTCTCCCATACAACCAGTGAAAGTAATCACGCGTACAGCATCAGCCTTCTGCAGAGAGAAAGATATTTGTTAGAACTCAGAATTACACTAAAAGTCTTCGAGTACCTGTAAGATTTATTAGCAGAAGAATCTGGAATAGTTACTATCTGCTCTTTCTGATATTCTTGGTTGCGTACATATTCATCTTTTAACCATATTAAATTCTCACTGATCCTTCTTATTTTGTACTATATCCATGTATCACCATTAGAAATAAACTCTTAGTTTCTGACTTTGATGTGAGCTGTGTATCTTCTTTCACCTTCTTCTTCTTCTTCTTTTTTTTTGTCTCTAACATAGGATTTTAAAGAGGATTGAATTAGATAATTTACTTATGGAACCATGTAGAGTGACTGACACAGAAGGTATTTAAAATGTTTGTGCTATTATACCACTAAGAAGATTTCTTCCAAAGATCATGAGAAGTGGTACATACTGACAAATGTACCTCTTGCATACGAATTACCCTATGATAGTGCTATCCCCACTTTTCATTGCCTTTTGCACCCCAGCAGGTTTCCAGTGCTGAAGAATGAAGGAAAGAGTAAATCTGCAAGAAAAGGGTCTGTGCCAGTTGTCTGCTGGTGCACAAAGCACAGGGCCTGACATCCCACTGGGGTTCAATAAATATTTATTGAATGACAATCCTAGTGTCCTTCTCATGGGGAAAGATCATAACCCTGGTACATAAGCCAGCCACAGAGACGGGGAACAACATGGTCCATGCTAGAGAACCTTGCCGTGATCCAAACAACTGTTCCCTTTGTCCTTGACACACACATTCTAAATTCGGGTACCTATAGCTAATTCACATTTCTCTCAATAATCCTGGGTTAAACAGGCAGGAAACGACCTGTTTGGGTTTTAGAACAAGTGTAAGAGGATGGTCCCTGACTAGTGAAAATGTTACAATTTTGCAGTTGTCCAATTTTAGGGTGAGCTCATCGACGTGGATTCCTTTCTCCTGCTGTGAAGAAGAGGTGCACTGCCACACCGGAGAATGTAGATCAGACCCGGCAGCGTTTGAAAGTCAGACAGTCCTTGGAATTCTGTGCCATTAGTTAAAAGCTTTCTTAATTTTCCAGAGGATGATTATCCTACTTGCGGATGCTGCTTGCTTTTTGCTTTGCCCTCTTGCATCCTAAATGTATACACCCGCTCCTTTACCTTTTTATCAGCATGTGGATTTAGTTACCTGTTTGTAGCTTTTGGTTCATGTTCTGGTGTGGCTGTTTCCTTGAAACCCTTGGTCAAAATCATTATGATTTTCTTTAGATTTTATTTGTTTTACTTTCCCTTGAGATTGTTAAAAGAAAGTGGCTTTGTGTCAGTGACACTGGATAATAATACAAATTATTTAAGGTACGATTTAAGATGCAATTTAAGGTGTGATTCCTATACTTCAGGCATTTGTCATCAACTGTGAGCAGAATCTCCCTATTCACTGTGGCCATGAAACATGGTGATTAAGAGTGCAGACACTTGTGCCTGCAAATCTGTGTTTAATCACAGCTCCACCACTAATTGCTTGTGTGACTTTGGTCAGGTCATTTAACTTGTCTCTTACTTTCTTAACTAAGAGGAGGGTATTACCTACCTTTTGGGGTTGTTGTGAAAAAAAAAGTGATGCGTATGACTTAGAACATTACTGAGATCATAGGCTGTTATACAATTATTATTAATGAGTAGGCAAAGTAGATATTCTCATCTCCCTGTTCTTGTTGACACAACTGAAGCCAAAGGGGTTCATATTTTAGCAAGTGATAGAGTAGAGAATCTAACCTGGACTTGACTTCAAAATTCATGACTTTTACGTCTCTCTGTGCTAACCCTATATATTCATCTTTCTGAGGAAAAGAGCAAGTTGGCAATAGGAGCACATATTACTATGTGCCATATACATTTATATGCAATTCTAAGAAATGAGAATGATTTTAGCGTACAGTTGTGCAATCAGCGACAATACTTTAGAGTCATATCATGTACACAAAGCAAATAAAACAACCTCAGTTCTAAGAAGGTTCAGTTCTCACAACAATTCAGGGTCACCCTGGCTTTTCACATTTTTCTGACTAATCTCATCCCAGGATGATTCTGACAAGCCCAGGATTAACCATTATATTTGATTGTACTCTTACATCTCACCCCCAGGTCATTTTCCAACACCTAATTCCATTTAATCAGCATGAGCTTCTTCGAAATGCAGGCAATTTGCAATTTGAAATGTACAAGGACATGTCATGAAGCAATTATGAATATTAAGTGCATTATTCTATAAGAATGAGGAGAGGAATGGCTTGAAAACTTTTAAAATCAGATCACGATTTGAAAGCTCATGACTCCTGTGATATTTCCCAAGGTATTCATAAATCTTTTAATTAGATGTGAGTTTGAACTTTATAGCACTTCATATCAATACATCACAAGTTGACTCAGAAAGTAAAGTATATTTAAAAATCACTTTGCTTTTGAGGAAAATAAAACAAGACTATCCAAAAAATTGATGCCACAGGTTAGAACAAAATGACAAATATTTATGTAAATACATGAAGACTTAAAATATTGCTCTTTCAGTACTAAATATTCAAAGAAGAAAATTCTTACTCAACATCAATTACTGTTTTCAAAAATACAAATCAGGTAAAAAGTGGTTGAGTTATTGCAGTGTTTTGTCATGCTTGTCCCTAAGTTCTCATGCCAGTTGTTGTCCACAAAGGTGAGGTAAACAGGATGGACAAGAACACATTACCTTCAATTTCCCAGTCAAGCCACCAACGAAGAGCATTGCGTTTGCATCCACATCTAGAATTGTATACCCTGGAGGAGACACTGAATGGTATATATGGGGCATAATGCTGGCTTTGGGTCCATCCAGGGCCCTCACAGAAATTGTTCCATTCCTCCCAGTTCTTCCAGGGAACGTGTCGAAAGGAAGTGAAAGAAAATACAGAAAATGAATTATGTATTACCCTTCTAGTAGCTTCAGATGGAAAAGGTATAAAATGTTGAGACTTGTTTTGGAACAGTTAAGAGGTAACTGGATGTTTAGCTTCAAAAGTTCCGGATTCATTAAATTGCAAATCAAGACCCCGAGTCTGATCTTTGCTAGATGTTTATGGTCAGAGTCAGCCAGAACCAGTGAGCAACATACCCTGATTCCGTGTGTGTCCACTGATAGGAAACGGCACAGCAGTAATTAGCTGATGAAATTGCTAATGGTAAACTAAAAAGCCTTTTTCCTATGCCTCACAAAATAATTTACTATTTACAAACACATACTATTTAAACAAATTTACATTACTTCATTTAGCATTTTGTTTAATTTAATTCAGCCAGTGAACCCTTCTGCATTATAAACTGCATAATTTCTCCTACAATCCCTTATTATATCTTGGATTCAGATGTGCTGAAGTAGTCTTCCTGGAACTGTGCATATTTTATTGTTTGGCATACCATCTTAATGTACATTGTATAATATCTAGACTTCAGAGTTATGTGTATACCAATTGTATAAAAGAACTTCACTTTTAAATTCAATTAATGTGGTTTTGAAAGCTATTATTATTGTATTTCATTTTCTTTTTAAAAAGTGATTGATTTCCATGAATTGTTAAATATGAAAATCTGGTCTCCCTTCTCAGACAAGCTGTCATAACAAAACTTTAGTGTCATATTTCTCTCCCTGCTGTCTCATTTTGGTAATGCTTTTATCTTTTAGGGTGCAGTACTAACTGAAATACATGGAAACAATGAAGTTAATTTATCAAATAAAAATCTTCTTTAACAGAATATTTCTATTCTGATAAAAGAACTGTACTTTGTGAATATAAATATTCTTATGTTTATAAAATACTTAATCTCCCTACCCCCTCCATCACATATGGAAGCACATTTTGTCTGTTGGGCATTTTTTCTTTCTTTTACACACACACACACACACAATTTTACTGAGGGTCTTACAAAGGAATTGAATATATCACTTCTCATTAAATTTTGTTTTGACTTTTTTATTATGGAAAATTTTAAACATACCAATTTCACTCTATGTATCCATCACCTAGATTCAACAATTACCAGATACTTGGTCAACTTCATCTGTAGCCCCTGTGCCCTTAAAACAGCTCTTAACCATCAGCTGCCTTGGGTGTAGTAGACAGGGTAGAATTAGGGAAAAAAAGAAATTGAGGGGAAGTTTTAAGGATAGAAATGGTTTCTCTTAATAACTTAGAAGGTAAGTGGATTAGAGTTTCAAAGACAGAATTAATCAATTTCTTGTTGCTTTCCATTTGAAGTATTCATGCCTGTATTTAGATACTGCGCAGGTTGGTAGGCAAGGTTGTTATATAGACTATGTACTAGATGAGAAGAGGAGTTGTGCACACCAAAGACAGGCATTCATGGCAGCTCTAATGCTCTGGCCTGTTCTGAATAAGTCATTTCAGCCCTTCTTCAGGTGTGATTGTATGACTGAAAAGGACTTACTCTCAAAATTTCTATGGGACAGCCAGACAGGGGTCCAAAATAAATAGTCAATATGGTCAGTATCTTGAAGGTTTGGCAGTTCCTAACAGGTACTACAAAGATACCTATTTGCACACATTTATACGTATACACAAAATATATAAAATTTGTGTGTCTGTATCTGTCTATCTCTTATCTCTCTATCTCCTTCTCTACTTGTATCTCTATCATTTATCTCTACCTATCTCTATCCATCCATTTCAAGAAGATAGGAGTTTTCTTAAAAACTTAGAAGCCACTTCAAAATTCTGTCATTTATCTTAATCTTTATTGAGTTAGTTACCTTGATGCCTCAATACGGTACCAATATGAATCATCAATAGTCAAATCTGGATACTCCACACGTCCAACTCCTGATCCAACATCCCAGAGGAAGCTTACTTTGCCTTTACGCATTTCAATAGCCAGAAAGTCAATCTAGTTTAGAGAAATACAAGAACGACACATATCATATATAAAGCACTCAGAAAGAGAAATCCAGCTAAGTTTTTTTTAACAGGTGCCATTATGGATATGGGAAGTAATTAGAAGCTTCATGAATAAAATTCCCAAATAATATAAATTATTATTATATGTTAAGTCATATTTTATTATTGTATCCTTAAGGCAACACAGTTGTCCATACTGCTGAGATGTATGTATTGATTTAATAAATTCTAGTTAGGACTAATTTTGAATTTTGATACTTTCCCTGATACTTGTGGTAGAGATAAAAGCAAATATTTGGATTCACAAGTCAATTTTTCCTCCAAGAGCACAGACATTTTTGAAGGGCCAGCAGTCTTTCTACAAGGTGACCCCAAACTTTTCACCTGAATTCCAGGTATTGACTTATGTGATGAGTGGTCTGTTGGAAAATTATATTCATTTTGGAAGGTTGCCATGCATACAAAATCAAATAGTTTAAATGAAAGAAACTAGAATTTTTGGGTGGACTCTGTTATAACTTCTTTGAGTCATAAACTCAACATGAATCAGAAAAATTTTCATTGGCAAAAAATTAGTACACAATTTGCCATTTCATGTACCATGAAAGTTCATTATAATCCCAAAGTAGAAAAAACAAAAACAAAAAGTCAAAACAACACCCCTCCTCAAGTTTTATTCCTATCAGTTTTTCTTTTTAAATATCTGGGTCTGGAAAAATAAGTAAAATAAATGCTGGTATACCCATGAAAGCAGATGTGTGTAAGGACTATGAAAAGTGTTCTTCATTTCATTTGTCTTCTTACTTAATTTGACATTTCAGAACTTTGTGAGGTAAGATTCCAAGGTTTTCAAGCCTGAAAGGCTACATTACATGATTTTGGGACCATGTTACTGGATTCCGGACATTTTCCACACCACCAGGATTAATCTCTGACTCTACATATACACAATAAGCCAAGAAAAGTTGAATATTAGACTTACAAATTTGGCACTTCCAAGATAAAAAAGGAGGTTGTCAGCGACAGCTGTCTTTACATTGACAATGATATTATTGTAGCTTCCTTTCTTGATTTCTGGCTTGTATGTTCGAATGCAATCACCTCCCGAAGACACAGAGACTTTGATCTTCAAGAAAAACAAGGTACAAAGAACCAAGACTAAATCTCTCAGAAAGTTTAAATAGCTCCCAAACAGCCACAAAGCCATCATCATCTCTTCTTTGAAGTTATTTTTCTATTATCAAATACTATCATTAAATGCCCATATGCAGACACTATTATACTCTTTAATGAGGGCAGAGAAGAGCAGCTTTTCACCAGCATTTTGACAATAAGCTGTTCACAGTCACATGTCTTGTTAGCACATTACTATTTTTTGAAGCATGCTAAAAATTCTTACCTTCACATATTTCACTCCTTTATGAACATGGGAACATTTTCAAAAGTTGACTTTACATGAAACTAATGGTAATATCTTTATTAAGGTTTAATGAAATTTTGCAATTCAAATTTCAGCAATTTTGGTATCATTTCAAGTAGGTAACCATTTTTCTTTTAGTTTTCAAGAGGAAATTATCTACTCTCCCCTGTTCTTGAAGTTGAAAGAGGCCAGATAGATTTTGTTCTAGATGTTCTAACAATAAGAGGAATATTAATCATTCAACTCAGAACATACATTTCAGAACAAATTATATCTTTTTATTAAGTTTCCAGGAAATGAAACAGATAATTTCCAATGGCTCTCACTACTAATGTATTTAACAGCTCCTTTTTCTTTTGAGTAGTTCTTTAAAAATTACTATAAATTGCTAGGAAAGGAATTCCTATGTGAATAGAACTGACACTATTCATACCAATTTTTATTTCCATTTAGGGATCCTTTGTCCAATTACAAATAACATTAGCTGATTATCTGATTTAATTTCCTTTGATTCAGGTGCATCATCAAAGGGGCCCTTTTGGGATAGCCACGTCTTTGCTTGAGCTCAGAGAGGAGCTGTTTGTTAGTGATGGTGCTCAAAGTAGGTGGCAGAGACTGGGAAAGATGTAAGACTTTTTCTTTACCACTGGTTTGAATACTTCATGATGCCTCTTGGTCCTCACTACTGGTGAATTTCTATTTTCTCAAATAATCCTTGTAGCATTTTGTGCTATTCATACAGTTTTCACAATTGAAAGTAACCAATGAACATTACTGTTACCCCCATGAAAGGGCTGTGCAGATTCCAAACCAGATAGCCCAGGACACCAAACCAGTGTCTATATTATGGTGACACAGGAGGTGTCTCTAAGAGTCTAGTTAGGGTGTGAGTGTAGGCAGCAATGGGACTCCAAGGGTGGTACAGACTATACTCAAGAGGTGCTGAATTCAATGGCTATCATCAATAAATCAACAAATAAATGCTGGAAAGGATGTGGAGAAAGGGGAACCCTTTTGCACTGTTGGTGGGAATGCTGATTGGTGTGGCCACTGTGGAAAGCAGTATGGAGATACTTCAAACAATTAAAAATGTAACTACCTTTTGACCCAGTGATCCCACTTCTGGGAATATATCCAAAGGAACTCAAAACACTAAATTGACAGAACATAAGCATCCCTATGTTCATTCTAGCATTATTTACAATCACCAAGATATGGAAGCAGCTCAAGTGTCCATCAGTAGATGAACAGATAAAACAACCATGGGACATTTACACAGTACAATATTACTTGGCTCTAAAAATGAAGAAAATTTTACCTTTTGTAACAGAATGAATGGGCCTGGAGAATGTTATGCTAAGTAAGGTAGCTAGTTAGAGAAAGACAAGTACCATATGATTTCACTCATAGGTGGAATATAATGGACAAACTGAACTAATAAGGAAAATGGGGACAGACTCATAGATGGAGAGTAGGATGACAGCTGGGTGGGCAGTAGGGAGGTTAGAGGGAGGAGGGATTGAGCAAAAAGGAAAAAGGACTCGTGGGCATGAAAAGACAGTGTGGTGATTGTTGGGGTAAGGGGGTATACAGAGACTAAATGGTAATGAAAAAGTATAATAAAGATTAAGTTAAAAAGAGGTGCTGAATTTAACATTGGTTGGATTAAAAGAGAAATTGAAGAAGGAGATTTTTGGTTATGACAAATATTCATACATATTTGAGAACTTTTGGGGATATGACCGATCTGTTGAACCTCCTATAGATTGTGCATAAGTCATGTAGTTTTCATATACTGTTTTCTTGCCTAATATGCTATTCAGATTGTATCTCAAGTGGAGGAAATTATGTGTTCAAATGAAACAGGGGCTTACCCTCATGGAGCCCTGTGTGGTAGCCTGGGAGGAATAATTGAGGAAGCCTACTGTTTAAATTGCTTCCCCAGTCCTTGCTTCCCACAATGAGTAGGGTCCAGTCTGCTCACTGAGAGGCACAACACTGGGGTCCATTCCGCTCCCTAGAAAGTTTGATCTGTGCCCTGGAGAAGATAGTCTTTTTTGGTTGTGTGGTTTTCAGCCAGGAAATTAGTTCTTTGCTCCACAAATGATGTAATTTCCTTTCTACACACAGTGTTAGAACAGGTGAATCAAAATAAATAGTTGAAAAACAGAACTAGGAAATGTACAGCTCTTCTTTGGATGTTAATACTATGCAGAAGATGTACAGCAGAGGTTGTCAGAGAATGTTACATGATAAAGGAGCTGCTATACAAAGGTTTATTCAAGGGCTTAGAGATAAAAAGAGGGGGTAAAGCAAGAGAAAAAGATTATAGTAGAGGGCAGGTAGGGGAAATGTAGTCTTCAGATGTTTTAATGTTTAGGAAAAGGTATAGGAGTTGTGAGTTTTTCAAAATTTATAGCAAGTGAACCAAAAGCATCATCAGAGAAAAACTTGGCACTGAGTAGATTCAATATCTGAGGCAGGTTATAGGTGACATTGACATTATAAGAAGATCAGAAAAGAGAAGTCAAGGTCTGACTGGAGTTCAGGAATAGAATAGATTGAGCAGGAATAATATCCATATTTCTAGTGCTGGATTACTAGTCAAACATTATCTATGTATGTGGTTTGTTTTATCTTTATTCTATAAATGCTTTATAAGCTTATGGCAAGTTTAATCACAAATAACTTATTTTTGTTTAAAGAACATAATATTATAATATTCCTCAGTTACGGTTAAGAGAAGAAATGACTGAATATGGGTGGACTGTATGACCGTTTGGTCACAGGAGAAATTTCTCTCCTTGCTTAGGTATGTATACCTGGTGGAAATGATAGGGGATTCCATGATTGGTGTATTAAAAAGATGGTGGCCCACTTCTGGTCTAGATGGCAGCATGAACAAATACACTCTCCTAGCACAACCACATCACAATTGCAACTAAATATCATCACTCAGAGCATCAAAAATTAAGTTGAATGGAAGTCTGACAACTAGAAACCACATCCATCCAGACTAGTAGGAGGAGGGGTGGAGATGCGGTATGGACTGGTCCTAAATTTATGTGTGGTGGATAAAAATTCCGGAGGGATTGACTTTGGGGGGAATGGGAGGGTGGGGAGGGGGACAGAGGGGAGCAAAAAGGGGATGAATGTAACACAACAACAATAAAATCATATAAAAAATTCAGGAGGGATATCTTGGGAGTGAATTATCCTGGCTCCCAATATCTAGGGAGTGAAGAATTCCCCATTCCAGAGTTCCAGTGCCAGAAAGGTAGCCTCCAAAACTTCTGTTGCAAAAACCAGTGGGGATTGAGTTGATGGAAGAAACTTCTGGAGTCCTAAGTAGTTCCTATTAAAGAACCTACACATGAACTTAGACTCACTCCCTCTGAGCTTCTGTACTGGGGTAGCAGCTTGAAAGACACCAGTGGCATACAGGGAGGAATGGAAGTGGCTGACGTCAATGCAGGAGCTGGGGCACAGCTTTCTCCCAGACAGAATGTCAGGCAGAAGCCATTATTCTTTTTCTGAGCCCTCTCCCTCAGCCACAGAGCCTGTAGGCAGGTGCCATTCTTTGGCTCCATCAACCTGGCTAGTATTGTTTGCCCCACCCTGGAGACACCCTGACTCCATCTCATCCAACTTACAGGCCCACCCAAGCTGTTAACTGTGACTTTTCCATATGAATGGCTGGTCTAGGGTCCTATTTTAAAACTTCCTAAATTCTATCAAACAAGCAACGGACAGTCTCAGTAAGACCCCAGCCCCTGTACCTCTTGCTAAGTGGTCCTAGGCATGGCACTAGCAGCAGTTAGCCTAGATTCTCAGCTTGGCTTCCCCGGGAATCCCCAAGCCCAACACAAGTAGCAATCATCTCAGTCTGCTTTAGAGTTCATGCAGGGTGGCCCCAGGCAGAACACAGGTTGGGGCTGACTTTAGCATCACTTGGGAAACCCCAGAGCCTGCACACTTAGTAGACAATTTTGGAGCACCACCACCCTGCCCCTGCACAGCTGATCCTCTATGGAGGGTGGAGGTTGGTTGTCAGTGGTCATAACCAGTCCTTGCAGCTGACTGGCCTGGGTAAATTCCTCCCATTGATCTGCCAACAGCAACCAAGGCTCAACTACAAGAGGAGGGTGTACTCAGCCCACATGAAGGGCATACCTTGAGCATCTAGCTTGCATGATAGGGGAGGCTATGCCACCAGACTTTACAGAACGTCTACTACATTAGGCCTTGCTACCAAAACAGGGAGTCATAGCAGCTCTACTTAATACAGGGTGACTGCCAAGGTAAGCAGACAAAGAAACATGGCCCAAATGAAAGAACAGATCAAAACTCCAGAAAAAGAACTAAACAAAATGGAGATAAGCAATCTATCAGATGCAGAGTTCAAAACACTGCTTATAAGGATGCTCAAGAAACTTAGTGAGGACCTCAACAGCATAATAAAGATGCAGTCATAAATGAAGGATATACTAATTGAAATCAAGTACAATTCGGAGGGAAACAACAGTGGAGTGGATGAAGCCAAAAATCAAAGTAATGATTTGGAATATAAGAAAGCAAAAAACAACCAATTGGAACAAGAAGAGAAAAGAATCCAAACAACAAATGAGGATAGTGTAAGCAGCCTCTGGGGCAACTCAAACTTTCCAACATTCACATGATAGGGGTGGGAAGAGAAGAGAATGAGCAAGAAATTGGAAATCTACTTGAAAAAATAATGAAAGAAAACTTCCCTAATTTGATGAAGGAAATAGACATGCAAATTCAGGAGGCATGGGGAGTCCCAAACAAGATAGATGCAAAGAGGCCCACTCCAAGCCACATCATAATTAAAATGCTAAAAGTTAAAGATAAAGAGAGGAAACTTAAAGGCTGCAAGGAAAAAACATTTATTTACCTATAGAGAGCTCCCATAAGATTGTCAGCTGATTTCTCAAAAGAAACTTTGCAAGCTGAAGAGGTCAACAAGAAATATTCAAAGTCATGAGAAAACTAAAGGAGTTCAAATCACAAAACAATTATCATATAAAATGTTAAAGGGACTTATTTGAGAAAAAGAAGATAAAAACTATGAACAATATAATGGCAATAAATACTTATCAACAATTGAATCTAAAAAACAAACTAACAAAATAAACTAGAAGAACAGAGATAGATAATGGATACAGACAGCATTTTGATGGTTGCCACATGGGAGGGGGTGTGGGGTAATGGGTGAAGAGGTGAAGGGATCACAAAGCACAAATAGGTAGTTACAGAATAGCCAGGGGAATATAAAACACAATATAGGAAATGAAGTAGCTAGAGAATTTATAGGCATGACCCTGACCCATGATCGTGAACAATGGTGTGGGGATTGCCTGAGGGAGTGGGGCATGTTGGGTGGAGGGAGGCAAAGGGGGGACAATTGGGATAACTGTAATAACATAATCAATTAAATATAATTTAAAAAAGAGGCTGGCCAAGTGCCAAAGACAGAGCACCAGCACAGCAGCCTAACTGAACCAATGAAACTCCATCTGAAAATTATGTCTAAAGCAGCCATTTCAAAGCTAATAGTATTTGACATCACTAGGAGTTACAATTAATTTACTTCATAGCACACTTTACATATATAAAAAATATGGTTTTATGAACAAAATGATGTAGTTATACTCAATTTGCCAGCAATTAATCTTACAAAGTAACTTATTGGTCAACTCTTATACATTTACATGCAAAGCCCTATGGATTTTCTATGCTTATGGTTTTGAATATATGCTCAGTACCTAAAAAATTGAGGGAGCCCAAACTTTTAGTAACCAGTCCATACCTACTAACTTCTCAATTAAACATTTTGTGTTTTTGTTTACAATTATAAACATATATTTTGCTAACCTAAAATAGGTAAATCTAAGTATAGCACATATAATTTCTCCAGATGAAGTCTCTAGGCTATATAAAAGGGGAGAGATTTCTGAAACAAAAATGCCCTCTTAAGATGCTTCATTCTATCAACTTATTTCTAATATGGATCCTTAGTAGGACTTCTAAACAAAAATCATCAAGCATTAGGTATCTTTAGAGCATTTCTCATAAACATTGTTTACCAATTTATCATCATGAACCCAGTTAAACATTAGTGAAGATCCCATTATTATATCTGTCGGATTTTCATGCATTTTTCATCCAGCAACTAGGCCATTCATTTAAAAAGAGTATCAGTCACTCAATTTCAAACTCAACAAAGCCAAGAAAAAGCTACTTTAAAATGAATGTCTTTAATTTTTTTGGTCACATCAAATATGTGTTAGGGCCACATCCAGACACTCATGGCAGGTTACAAATATGTTTATGAATCAGGCAAATGTCATCTTCACTTTATATAAAATCCATTAAAAATTTTTGGTTGCTTACATATTTCTAACATCTTATGAAAATAAGGCCCTGTGTTATGACTTCTATTTCCAACAGTAATTGAAAATTTCTTTAAAAGTCATAGACATAGTCACTTTTTCTAGCATTACTTTTATATGTGTCTTTCACTTTGTGTCTGGAGACAGGTTTTATATATTTACATGTTAGAATTTTATCTTTTTCTCCAGGGAATAGGTTTGAGGTAGGAAAGTTTTCACAACTGAAAAATATATGGGTGTATTTAAAAATTTCTTTACAATGAAGATATAACAAAACTATCCAGATGGTAGTTATAGACTAACCATGGGGATGTAAAGTACAACATAGGAAATATAGTCAATAATATTCTAATAACTGTTATGGTGTCAGATGGGTATGAGATTTATCAGGATGACCACTTATTAAGTTATATAATGTCTATCACCAGGGTATAAACCAGAAACTAATGTAACACTGTAGGTCAATTGTTCTTGGGAAAAAAAATTTAAATGTCCAGTTTCCTCACCTGATAACTAAGCAGAATATGCAGCTAAATGTGTGATTCACAATAGAATATTTATTATTATTACTTCTTCAAGTTTAATATTGTAAAACACAGGAGTGATATATCAATCTCTTGTTTCTCCTGCCACTGACACAACTGGGTAATTGGGTATTGTAATACAAAAGTTGTTTCCTCCTTTCTTCCAGATTCATATTCCAAATGCTTAGCTCTGATTGTATTACATTTTATAACCAGGAACTTTCAGCTTCTTCTCACCAATAATGTTTATTTCAGGTACAATTGCAGGTAAATGAAACTGCAGGACCTGACTTCCACAGAGCTTTCCAGTTTCAAGTTCATTTTACCAATAATCTTGACAAACTAGACGGTGCTTTCATGAAACAACCCTGAAACTTTCTTCTCTCTCTGCCTTGGCTCCAGCTATTCTTCTCGGAAGAATGCTGTCGTCCCCTTTACCCCTTCCATGTCCAGCACTGTCCCACTTTAAAGATCTGCTTCAGGCCCTGGCTGGTAGCACAGTGGTTAAGGCGCCGGCCTGCGAACCCAAAGGTTGCAGGTTCGATTCCCCAGCCGGGCACATAACCAGGTTGCAAACCAGGTTGCAAACCAGGTCTCCAGTCAGGTCTGTGGCTGGAGGCAGGTGAAAAGCAGCTATACATTGATGTCTCTTTCCCTTTCTGCCTCTCTCTCTTCCCCTCTTTCTAAAAATAATTAAAAATAAAATCTTTAAAAAAAAAAAAAGATCTGCTTCAATCCCTCACTTCAGGAAATCTGGCCCCTATCAGAGGTGATCTTTCCTTTCAAACTTTATAGCATTTCCATTACTCATACAGTGCAGCACAACATTCTGCATCAGCTTAGAGTTATTTGTGTACATCTTACTTCTACTACAATATAAACTTTGTATTGCTTCTTCATCTATGTATGTTTCATAGCAAGTAGCCTTGAACCTAGAAGGTGGTTTTTCTCATTTGGCTAAATCTTAGAGAAAACTCCAAACCTTGGCATGAGATCTGATTTATTTTTACCTCATGATTCACATAAACAGTGATCATCTGTCCTCATACTGCCTACATGCTTTTTTTCACTTTAAGCTTATATAAATTATCTTCACTAAACTTTTTGTCATTTTCTAAGTTTCTCTTCAGTCAGTCATACACTCTTTTTCAAAGTACACCTTGAACTTGTGGTCTTGGCCTTCTTTAAAGGTTTTAGACATGTGTAAGGGAGGACAATGGATATATTGTCACTTAGCTTTATATTCCTGGTGACTACTAAAAATATATAAATTGATGGATTAAGAAAGATCATTTCTGGTCATTCTAGCTTCAGAGTTGTTAGGAAAACAAAACTTTTGAGATGGAAAACGTGGGTATTTACAATGATTTGAGTTTAAACTTGACAACATGAAAATGGTTGCATTTTTCCCTTCTATTTCTAAAACCATCACGGGGATATCTTTACTCAGCTAGATAAAGTTTCACATTGGCATTAACAATTCTCTTCTGGTTCATTAAGATGCTATCTCTTAGAAAGTTTTGCTTCTATTCTGATGGTCTTTTAGTTGTTAATAAAGACCAAAATTTTGAGACCAGCTAGGTGTTTCCTATTCTTACCCCCCAAAAGAAATTGTAAGAATTGTTTGTAACCAAAATAATTGATGTTATTGCTTGTACTCAGACAAAAAAATATAGAAAGTAGTAGTTCCTTTTTGCTGTGACTTCAACATTTCAATTTGTGAAACAATTAGTGGTGATGATTCTTCTCAAGGGGCATCTTTTGAAATTTATGAAAAAGACTCAAAACATTTACTATTCCATTCCCTAACTTTTCCTAAAATAACTTCAAGTAAAATGAAAAGAAACAAAGATCATTCAACAGATCATACATTGGGGAAAGATATTCCTTCTGGAAATAGTACAAAAATACAACCACATGGACAACAGGTGGGATTGAGTTTGGGGGGAATGGGTGGGTGGGGAGGAGGACAGAGGGGAGCAAAAAGGGGATGGATGGATGTGATACAACAACAATAAAATTTAAAAAAAAATACAACCAGTGACTGATACTGAAAAACAAACAAACAAACAAACAAACAAACAAAACACACACACAAAAAAACAGCTTACAGAATTGGCTTGTTTCCGGGCTTGGTTTATCAGTTCCTTTATCTCAGAGATGTTTTTCTTTAGGTTATCCTCAAGTTCTTTGATGGGTTTGAGTTTATTGACCAGTCGATCCGCTTCTTGTTCTAGATTTTTCACAGTGGCACCTGCATCTGCAACTGCAGGGAACAAGGTTAGCACATACCACATATGCACACACATGTACACATGCATACATGCACACACATGCACATGAAATTGGCAGTATGCTTAACTAAATGCTTCAAAGAATTTTATCTCCATGACAAAAGCAAGGCCATGACTGTTGAAGCAGCATGTGATGGCAGGTGGGAATATTTTAGTTGGTTCTCAAGCAGGCCAGATGAGGAGCTTTTAAACACCAAGGGCCAACACTTGCTTTCTGATGAAAGTAAAAGTTAGTATTGGGGGTTGAGAATATGATGAATTTAATTCAATCCTTAATTTCTAGCTTCAGCCAAAAGCTAACCTTTACAGAATAGAATTTTAATCATAGAATCAAGGAAGCAAAAGTGTCTTTAAAAATGTTACCTATCCAAGCCAGACCGCACACAAAATGGATTTTCTTTCTTTTCCTCACTGTCTTTATTTGCACATCTTAAATGGAGAAACTATCAAAACCCTTCAATGTTGAACAACCCTTAGACTAGAGGGCTATCTTACACTTTAATAAAATCTTTCATGATGCAGTTCATTTTCATTTGGAAGAATAGCTGATTATCCTGCTTTCTCTGTTATATTGAACCGTATTAAACTGCCATTGTTGAAGATTAAAAAAGGTTGAATATTGACACATTCAAAAGGGGTATAACCCTGAAATAACTGAAGGTTATCACTGATCCGTAGACATCTAGCATGTGCTTTTCATGAGAGGGCAAATGACACATGAAAAAGAAATTATTCTATCCCTAGGATGCTGGCAGTCTTACCAAACTGCATCATTTATTATCTGATCGAGCATATATTGCTCTGTTTTCTGTCATTGGGACCCTGATTAAAAGTGAAACTGCTTAAGGTCCTAGGTTACAGGATCTGCTCATTGGCTGACATTGCACCACTGGGAATTAATCTTCGGGAATTAATCAAACATGTCCAAAAGGAAGGAAATTATTATTTCAAACTCAGCTTAAACTATGTATTTTGAACTCACGGTCATAACCATGAGCTATATTGTTAGTGATATTTAAAGAAACACAGATCTCTTATTAACATTAACATAAATTGCTAGATCATGAACTGAGTCTTCTCTTCCTGCTGTAGGTTTTTGGGATCAAAACCCTTGTTACGTAATTGTGTAGCTATTCAACATAAACACAGTTATCCCTTCATTTTGTACACTTTTAAGTTTTCTTTTTTTTTTTAAAGATTTTATTTCATTATTTTTTAGAAAGAGGGGAAGGGAGAGAGTCAGAGAGGGAGAGAGACATCAATATATGGTTGCATTTCAGCTGCCTCCAGCCACAGACCTGACTGGAGAACTGGTTTGCAACCTGGTTATGTGCCCTGGCTGGGGAATCAAACCTGTGACCTTTGGGTTCGCAGGCCAGCGCCTTAACCACTGTGCTACCAGCCAGGGCTCATTTTGTACACTTTTAAATAAACCATTTGTCCATTTTTTCCTTCCTTTAATTCTCCAATATTGCTCTGACATTTGACAAATTATTCTAGAGTTGAGGAAAAATACCTTAGGTTAAATTCATAAGAAAGAGAAAAAGGGCATTAAGCAAAGACTACCTAGGCATTGGAAAATAGTAGATCTTTTTCTTCTAATGCTCTTAGTAGTCTCTATCAACTGTTTCAAAATGCATTCTGCAGGTTCCTACACTCCCTCCCTTTTCTTCTTCTCTACCTTTTGGAGCTGTTTAAATCATATGGAAATTATCTACCCAGCCTAGCTGGGTAGCTCACTTGGTTATAGCATCATCCTGCTACACCAAGGTTTGGGATCCATTCCAGTCAGAGCACAGACAAGAATCAACCAACAAATGAATAAGTAAATGGAACAAAAAACCAATATTTCTCTCTCTCCTTTCCCTTCTCCCTAAAATCAGTCAATAAAAAAACGTATCTTTTTTAAAATTAAATCAACTGTGATATTGAATCTGATGCTTTCTTGTGCAGTTGTTGAAAACTGCTTTCCGACACAATTATTTGACCATGTAGATTTTTAATTAACTTCTGAAGATAGATTTTGATAATAATATTTTTATAGATAATTATCTATCTTTTTTTTTTTTAAAGATTTTGTTTATTATTTTTAGAGAGAAAGGAAGGGAAAGAGGCAGGGAGGGAGAAAGACAACAATGTATGGTTGCCTTTCACCTGCCTCCAGCTATGGACCTGGCTGGAGACCTGGCTTGCAACCTGGCTACGTGCCCTGTCTGGGAATCGAACCAGCAACCTTTGGGTTCGCAGGCTGGCGCCCTATCCACTGTGCCATCAGCCAGGGCTATCTATCTCTTTTAAGCTTTAAAATTTATAAGCAGAATCTGCCAAGTATCCTTTTATGTCAACTTTGCTCTGTTATCTAGTTACACCTCCTTGAGAACTTTGTCTATTTGTGCTTTATTTTTCTTGATTAAGCTTGCCAAACATCTAAAATATTCTATCATTATAATAATAAAGGTTCACCATTTGGATTGATCAATTTCATTATTTTTCTAATTCAGTATTTTTTCATATTCTTTCTTTTAGTTATTTATGTTTTGTTTAACCTGGAGAATTGATTAAATTATTTATTTCAGTGCTTGTTTAGTAATGTAATTGCACTAATGAGAAGGCACTGAGGAGAGCCTTCTCAGGTTTTAGTGTGTTGGATCTTATGATTATTATTTTCTATTTTGGAGTTTTAATTAAAACTATGGGATGTTTAAGAGAGAATATTTTTATAAATCAGTGATTGCTCATTTAAGATTTTATTATGTGCTGTCCCAAATAAAATTCTCTAGAAATATATCAAATACATTCATATATTAACTTTTTGTAAAGAAAGATTTATTTTACAGACCTAGCATTAATCCTGTGATACTGGAAAGAATAGCCATACCATGTTTAAAGCAATACCTAATCTTAGTAACATGCAGATGTGAGGCTTTTTACTATAGGCAGCAATCAAGCATAAAAGTTACTGAAAGGCATGTAAGTAAACATATACATACTGATTTCTGCAGGTAATTTCATGTGGAAGAAGAACAAAAAAAATTAGAAAAATCATGAGGAAAAACTTTAAAATCATTGTATCAACATTATAAAGTAATGGCTATCACAGAAGGACACTTTTTGTGACAGGTACTAAGTACAAACGCATCCCATTTTAAGTCTAACTAGTGTTATAAAAAAAAAAAAAAAAAGCACACAAAAACATGTCGTTTAGAGGTCACTGTTCATACTACAAGAAACTTTATTTATTATAATGTTCTAAAAAAATAGGAAATAGTCCCAGTTTAATTAATATCACAGATAACTAACTATCTCAGTGGAGGGCCAGATCAAAAAAGTTAGAGATAAATATTATGAAAAGGCCACTTTCGCTGACAATCAACTCCTGAAACCAAGTGATATGATATCTTAAATTATAAAATAAGTAAAAGAGTGATATTTACTTTAAAGAGTAAAAAGTAAGTTCACTCATTTTTGGCGGGAAGGTGATTTGCCATGCATCTGAACCATTTATTCAGATGGATTCTTTGTTCTATAATGAAGAGCTCTATCTGGGTTTACATAAGAGTAATGTAACAAAACCAGTGTATTTTGTTATTTCTTGAGGAAATGGAAGGGAATAAATCCTTCTCCCTAGCTCTGAGTACATGTTACATGTGTTTGCACTCTTCCTTGCTCATGAAGGAGTCACACTAGTAGTGTCTACTATTTCACAGCATTGTTAGGATTTGATTTGAAGCTGTGGTGCTGAAAAATCAGGCTTCATTTCCCACCAACATCTGAATTACATATCATGTAATATCAATACCAGGGTTTTTATTGTACTCTACAAACATTTTGATACCAATGAAAATGTTGATATATAAAGGATTCTACTCTCTTGAGAGTGACAAATCCAAAAAATCAGTGTCTCCTTTGGTGAAATTACATACTAAGATAACATTTTATCATTTCACAGAATGGAAAAAATATGTAAAATCCTAATGTATAGTGACCATTCTTAATAATAAAATATTATTTGAGTGTTAATGCATTTCAAGTTGATAACATTTTAATAGCATATTGTAACTGTAACACTCCTTGACCTCTATGTTCCATGGAAATTCACCTGTTTTGAGGATATAATTTCCCAAATACAAATATATTTTTGATTTTAGTGGAGGATTAAAGGTATTTGGTATCTCTGTATCAAATGTGATGCAGATTTGGAGAATTCCTAATTTCCTCTTGATTGGACACAGTTTGGAAGGGAAAAGCTGTAGGGCAAAGTTGCAAGACTATGGTTCTAGTTTCTGAATTGCAGAAATACTCAATTCTCAGCCTCATCTATAAAATAAGGAAGACAGACTACACCACTATGAGGGTCTCTTCCAGCTCTGCCAGTGTGAGTCTAGGATACACTTTTAGTGTGAAGAAATAAATGACATAATCAACATAAAAGGGGGATCATACTGTTTTTGGAAGGATCTTGCACCACAGCATTGGTTTTGGCTACGCTGTCTGCTAGTTGATGGTAATTTTTCTTCAGGCCATCGAGGTCCTGATGGAGATCTTTAATCCGTGCCAGCACATCTTTTGCTGTGTCATTGGCTTGTCTTGCTTTGTCCTTGACGGCTTGCAGTTTAGCAACTGTGTCTGTCAGCGGAAGAAGGTATGAAAAACAAAACAAAGGGTTTGTAGTTAGTGGCTTGACCAGCTAGAGGACCTCACAGACACATGTCTGGAGGGGAAAGGCTGAACTTACTTTCATTCAGTTGTCACAAATCAAGTAAAACCTTAGCTAAATCAAATTTTCTCAGGGACCTTTGCTATGAATAGCTGATTAGCTCTTAAGATAGCAAAGTGAGTGTTCTAAATTTTCATTGTAGGAGGGTATATTGTGATTTGCAGTTGAGCATGTTAAAGAGAAAAATTTATCCAAGTGAGTCTTCCAGCTTCATACAGGGTAGTTTTAAAATTTAATCTGTACATCCATTGTGGGGGTGGGTAGGGGGAATCAATGCATTTTAGTTTAAGGGTAGAGATAGATAACATACTTCTTCAGGTATGTTAGCCTATATGTTCATGTATTTACATTAGTTTTCAGCCCTGGAAATTTTCTATGTACCTTCTTACTACTGAAGAGGTAATATGAAGACCTAGAAAGTTATTTGGATTTTTCATGTTAAAAAAAGTAAAAATAATTAAGATTTTAATATTTTCTGCATTGTATAAGTATATGCATTTGTTTTCTTGATCATATTTGTTTAAAGAAAATATATTGTAGACATAGATGTTTACTAGTGTCTACAGATTAGTGGTTAAGACCACAAGCTCCAAAGTTAAGCGGTGGGATTCAAATCTCAAATGTCACATTTAAAAATGATTTTCGGTATCCTATGTCATAGTTTGTCATCTGTAAAGTGAGAATAATAATGCTATTCACCTTATAGGATTAGTTTGAGTATTACATACAGTTAAACATACCAAGTAAGCACTCAATAAATGTTAGCAACCCTTGTTATTTTGTCATTCTATAAAAAATTCAAATATAGTAACCTAAAGAATACTGTTTTTAGTATAGCAAGCAATCACTTCAAGTACTTGTAATAGGTAGGGGGATATTACAGAAGTGGTTTAACTGTGAGTGTTTTTGAAAGCTGAAACACTTAAGGAACTGAACTTTGGGGAAATATCTGTTGAGGCCACTGGCTCTCACCTGTTAGTGTACATATATACAGTAACAACCTGTGATTTTATGGTGGTACATCAACATTTTAGAGAACAGTATCTGTATGATTTCATACTTTTCTACTAATATAAGGTTTCCTGGGCTGAAACATGAAACAATAATACAATAATAAGATGGCTGTATTTTCCTTTTTTTTTTTGACATAGTCTTGTGGATGTCAGTTAAGGTAACAAATGACAAGAGATATCACAGTGCGAAGTATGGTTTAGCTTCTCACTCTCACAAAGACAAATTAATAAGTAAGAAAACAAGTATCTAAAATCTGGACAATAGTACAAAGGTAATGTTAGAAAAAGTGGTAGAAAAGAAAACATCCTTTAAAAATTCAAAACTGACAATTGGCAGCATCCTAAAGGCTTACCATTTGGAATTGCTGATAACTTTCCTAACGTGTCATTCAGAGCTTTTGCTAAATCTCCATTTCTAACATCGGCATTTTCTAACCTGGTTGTCAAGCCTTTCAAGTGGTCATCATTTGCTGTGAACAGAAAACAAAACAACAAAAAAGGATAAAACAATTTTAATCATCTCTGAGCTTATACCAGGATATACAATGTCAGGATATTGTAGTATCATTTCTACAAAACAAGACAATTGATTTAATTCATTTAATTTAATGGTATCTATCCATAAATATATCCATTTCAGAGTATAACATAAAGCATGCGTTTATATGACCACTGGACATTTCACCATGTTCAACTATTATGTTTTTTTCTTGGTATCTGATTTAATTTGATTCTATTCTATGAAGGAAAAACCTTCAAAAGAATCAGCCATTTACTGCATTTATAATGAGTTCTTCTTAACTTCATTCCACTGTCATATTAAAAACAATTATTACCAAAATGGAACATTGGATTAGCTTTTAAAAATCTCAAATAGATAGGATTGTTAAGCAGTCTCCCAATTACAGTAAACATCACTTATTAGTACTTGTTTGAAGCAAATATAAATCAAAGGAATAGGAAAACAACTCCTTTCACATTTTTGTTAAGCTGTCCTACTTTTTAATAGAAAACATCATATTTTACAAATTGCCTTCAAATAAGCTTTATGTAAGTCTTTTTCTGCTTTAGCAAGCTTTCTTTATCATCAAAAATGTTATTTACTAGATATGCTGTAATATTATAAATGTAAAATTTCCAGTCTCTTTCCTTTAAGTCTTACCATTGTTTGCACTTTAGGTTAGTTTGTATTATAATATTGACTAAACAGTTCAGTGTTTTAGTGTAATAATATAAATAGCAAAAGTTATGAACTGTTTTAGGGGAAAGAAAATAAAGATCTAATTTGCCGATAAAAGAATATATGTTTAGAAAACTTAGATATATATTTGGTTTGGCAATTCTACAGCCAGAAATTCACCCTACAGATAGATATACTTATTAACGTATATTAATATATATCTCCTAGGATATTCATAAGATCTTTATTCCTAATAGTAAAAAACTCAGTGTTGGGGTATCTTTTATTTCAATATGGCATATCCATGCAGTGGTATATTGAAGTCTTTAAAAAGAATTAGATGAGTAGTGCTGATATGAAAAAAAAAGATTCCTAAGACTTTTCTATGAAAACAAGTGAGGTGGAACATGGATATTTGACACGTAAACAAAAATTGGACAGGGAGGGTCTGGTGGTGGGTAGGTGGAGGAAGTATATGCCAGAGAACCTTGACTTAGGCAGAAGTTAGGAACAAAACAAGTAAGGGAGTTAATGGTGGTGTGAAGGGGAGTGTACTAAACCTTTATTTTTTATCTGATGCTGCTGGCTAAATTATTTTCTCTGTGCAGATATTTTTGTTCTTTTATTTAAAATAGTTTAAAAATATATCTATGCAACACTTAACCATGGGAAATTATTATTTGCCAACACCAAGACTGTTGTTGTCATCACTTTTCTGGTACCCAGAATGGACAGGCCATAAGCAACTGTATCTCCCCGAATAGTCAAAACAGCCTTGATTTGACTGTGTGCCTATCTGTTTTAAGCTTATTATTCTGGATTCTTAGATGAACTGAGCAGGCCTCTGGCAGCTGGAGAACAATCTTCATTTATTGGCTTTCATCTGGGAAGAACAGGGAAGGGAAACGAAGGTAGAGGATTCTCATCTATCAGTGTTTTGGATGTGAAGAAGAGTGCTAAACATATTCATTAATGATCCACTTCATTTCATATAGAAGTTTCATAGGCAGACAGATTAAACTACTGTTATACTACAGCAATATAAGCACATAATATGTTGACTGCATCTGCTTTTAAGTTCCAAGTCAAAGCCCTGACCTCACAAAAAAACAAGTGTAAAATATTCCAGCAAAGCATGGCTTTAAAATATCAATATGTCTATTTCAGTTACTAAGATATTATTTTTAATGCCAATTCTTCAAAATACACTTTTCAAGAAATTAGATTTTCTTCTCTGTTAATCACAATTTATCTTTATAAAAACTTCTGTTATTTTTATTTTCTGTACTAAACTGAAATCTTTGGAGAGGCTATCGAAAGTACACTTACAGAAATTAGGTGAGTCTGATTGTAACTGTGATACCTATATGAATTCTCTAAGAATAGTTAAAGGGCTGCTCTTTTGATATTAACTTGAAAGTCTTCATCAATTAAGGAAATGGAATGGTATAAATTTTATTTCTTAGCTTCTTGATCAGATTTGATTTCTTACATAATGAAGTATTCAAAATGTTCTGGCATGAAAGATATTCATATATAGTGCAAAAACACATTAATTTATAGGGCATCACTTTGTTTACACTATTTTATATATTCTGATAGTAAATACTGAAGAAATCAGAATCATGCCAGTTATTTTGAAGAAAGACTGATCTGCAGAACATTGTTACTACTATCCTTCAAGTACCAAAGTAATAATTTTGATCCTCTGTTTTCTGTACTAAAAAGTCAAAATATAAATATCCTGATTGGGCTGATTTCTGTTTCATCTATCTGACTCAGATTCCTTCTTAATTTATCCTTTGTTAGGTTCTGATAATTTTTTGTAGTTTCTAGAATTTCTCAAAATAAGTCCAAACATTCTATAGCTCTATCAACAGAAATAGGTGAGTAAAGTTTGTATATAGAGAATTCCAGACTTTAAAAGGGAAAACTTACAAAATAATAGCAATGAAAATCTAGAAAAATAAGTAAGCATTCAAGGCTGGCTTTAAATAAAAAAAATAAATAAATAAGGTGGAATGTAGGTATAACTAAATGTAAGGACAATGCATGAGGTCCAGTTTTCATTGTAACATGGTCAAAGAAACAGAATTATTGATAGTTTTCAAAAAAAATCCAACCTAATTCTTTACTTGCAGTTTATGGAGATCAAGAAAAGGATCCCATTTATAGTCCACAATGACATTTTGTAGAATTTCTTCTCCTATTTCTCCAACTCCCATGCCCATTAGCTGTAGCTAAGTCATTCTCTTTATTTTCTCCAAAGGTGTCACACCATCAAACCTCAAAGGCTATATACACAACTTCTTCAGCTTTGGCTCTCCCTTTATCATTCTGCCCTCACATAAAGAAAAACTAATATGCAGAACTGGGTTTGACAGGGATGGAGCTCATAAAGTGAGGGAAAGAAAGCAGGGCAGCAAAGGTAGACAGTGGACATGCCTGACAATATCATTTCCCTTTATTGTGTAACCATTGACATCGCACAAGAGTGACATACTTTGAATGAAAGTCACTAGCCAGAGTCGCAAGTTGCTCCCACTTATAATACACATTTACTCAAGTTTTCCCTGTTCCTACACTGTAGTAAACATGAATTAGGTTTTAGTTAAATTAGAAGTAGTAACATTGAACTATTCCATGTAATATCCCAAAATAAAGCTGTTACCAATAATCTCTTTGTTCATTAAAAATGTCTCCTTTTCCAAAATCCTAGGCTTTAGAAAAAGCAGTGTGGTGCCATGAAATCAATATAGGTTGTAGAGTTGTAAGATGTGACTTCAAATGCCTTCTATCTCTTACTTTTTACATGCATCAAATGAAAATAACACTTTCCTTAATATGGCTGATATGAGAAATAAATTGTAGAATACCTGAGAAAGTATTGGGTTTATCATAGACAGTTATTAAATGGTGACAAAATAATTCACAATAGTTTGATAATTCACATTGGTTTGATAACTGCCCTGGTGTATTGGCCAGTTCTCTGCATAATGTTATCTGCAACCCACTTTCTACTTTATTTAAATGCATGGCCCATAACTAATTTTGCTTATTTCCCTTTTATACTTTCTAAGCATATGTATCTGGCCCTTCATTTTCACCTAAATACAAGAGTGACAATTTCAGAGTTAGTGGAAATATTTTAGTTGACTATTCAAAATCATCTCATTAAGTTCTTCAAATGCGATTTAGTTTTTTCTTAATATGAACAGGGCACAAATAAATACCTTGAGAGAATCCTCATTTACAGGGGTGAAATTTATGGACCTGCTATTCATTTTGAAAGTTTCTGGTTAAATATAATCAACCACCAAATTGCCATCTAAATGACATTTTGCAATGAACTTTTTCATTTCCATGACATTTGCCTTGTGATGAACTACTACTTGTGTAGGCTCATTATCACTTCTCATTTGCTTCTTTACCAGAAAACAGAGAAATATTCAGAAATATTCTCTCTTCAGGGTTTCTTTCTAAAACAAAATTTAATTCATATAACTTCTGTTTCCTACAAATGGGCTTCATCTTTTGTTCCAGAGGCTCTTTTCTGAATTGGAGAACAGGTTAATCTCTACAGTGATTCTACCTGTGGTTCTGAAGCAGAAAGTTTGGAATAGGCAAGGGATCTATACAAGGTCACATGGAAACCTTGATTTTGACCTACCTGGAAATGAGAGACTCCTTCTATTCTTAGGTATTCATCCATTTATTCACCCATTTATCCAACATTTGTTAGAGCCATGGATGTTAATGTGTCATCTTCTGGACTATGGCAAAAGCTCAGAGTTTTTGTCTAGCAGTAGTTAAAAGCATCAACTTTGGAGCTGGAGTAATCTGGGCTAAAGTATTAACTCTACTATACACATCCATTTTATTCAAATTATTAATATTTCTTTGACTTACATGGTTCCTTTTACATACCAGAGATAGGCAACTTCACTAGATTATATGATTAATCTTCATAATTTACTAATTTCATTATGTTACATTCTACTTTTACTTTTGGATATTTTAAGAACAAAAGAAGTATAATTTCCCTCAAGCCACTTTACTATAATTTTTCATCCATGCCCATTGTCCTTTGTCTTCTTAACACTGAGATTTCTAAAGGGTCTGCTCCCTAAATCAACTGTACAATCCAGTGCAGGCACCTGAGATGCATACAGAAGCAATAGCAGCTGTGCAGGGAACAGAGCTGGATGAAATCGAGACCGGCATTCCTGTGCCTGGACACCTGTCAACAGATTTGATGAGGCTGCTATTCCCAGTCTTCCCACTTTTTGTACTTCTCACCCTCTTTCATAGTATTCCTCTGCTTTCCTTTCCCCATTACTGTCATGTGTTTGGGATGTATTGTATCTTTGGCTGCCTCTTTTGTACTGACTTGAATGCTAGAGTGACCATGCCTGGGACCTCTGAGATTGCTTGATGAAACCTGTGCTCAAACCGATGCAGTTTACTGAGAAACCCTGTCCTGAGCCAAAGCTGAATTAGATCTTGTTCAACATGGGCACAGGGTCTGATAGGCCTGCCTTAACTGTTTAGCTGCAACTGAGTATGTTCTTCCTCCCTCTGGTGCATCATAGTAGAAAGCCTGAGGAGAGAAGGGAAGGGCACTTGTCTGGTGACAAAGTGTTCAAAGACTTAAGATATTAGGGGAGAGGGGAATCCTCTTTTCAGCTAGTGGAATGGGAAATCAAATGGCCAGGCATTAAAATTGAATATGGCTCCTCTCAGACAAGCTCTAAAGCCTGACCATGGGTCTACAGGTCTGACTTGTTTTGGCCAGCAAGGTACTGTAAAAGAAGTTGAATTTAAACATCTTTAAGTAAGACAAGTATGCGTTGGTTTCAGTAGTTCCCACCCTTCCACATTTGCTACTATTTTGCCACTTTTCATTTTAATTCCTGAAGTGAGTCTGACCTAGTTTTATTTTCTTGATTTTTTCTATTCACACTCCAAAGGGGGAGCTACAACTCTGTATCAGTAATTAGCAATTTCTATAAAAGAAGATTGCTTTGTTCTCTGGACTGTGGTAGGCTTGAGGATCCAGGCGTGATTCCATCCATCTATTTCAAAAAAGATTTTAAAAAATCAGTGGAGCAGATCTTATTTGTCTTTCGCATGCTTACCTATGGAAAGGCTAATTCTAGCAAATGGTAGTATGTGAATTCAATAGAAATGTACCTTTAATCATAAGAGAAGGCTTTAGACAAAATTGAACCTCTGTTTCATACTTTGGTTTAATATCACTGCAGTATTTCTGTTTACTGTTTTTCTAATCTAAAATAATAACATAGACACTTAACAGGTCAGTAATTGCAAGTGTATTACATTCATAATTGCTGAACCTTTCTGATATATAACTAACTGAACTGAATGACCAAGTGTTTGGAGGATCGTCGAATAGCAGGGAAGTACTGATTTCCTGGATAAACAATTAATGTTGGAATAAGTCTGGTACTGTTTCATGTTGGACAGCAGCACATGTGATGCAACCCACTGATTCAACAGATATTTTTATTTCATGTGAGTGTATTCTGTTTCAGACATGTGTTATCTGTTTGTTCTTCAGTAATTTAATCATGTCACTTAACTTGGGCAAAGACAAGCATTTAGGATAAATTAAGTAAATAAAATTGAAAAGTTCCTCTGTATACAATAAGGTAAAATCTTAGTATTCTCAGGCTTGTAATACACTGTCTTCAACTTCATTCCTTGCCTTGTTCATATTGCATAAGAATCTCAGCTGGCTATTTTATTGACAAAATCTCCTGAAAAGCAGTATTAATTCATCTTCTAACTCTTTCGGTCATCAATTTGTACCAATCCCCATACCTATCAGCAAAACTATTTTTTGTCTCCGTAGACATTCAATCAGCACTATACAGACTGGCTTCAATCTGAAAAGAGCAGAAGGGCAGATTCACTTTTAACAAATGTCCATTCAAAAATTAAAAGCCAAACAAATTGCTCCTGGTAAGTCCAGACCCTCCCAAGGCAAGGACAATGTGAAAATGGCAAGAGAGCAGCACTAAGTCATTCATGACTAAAGCTCACAAACTGTCCTGAATCAGATTGAGTAACAAATTAGAACTATGGAGGATACACCTTATACTGGCCTCACAATTTTTATTCCTGCTAACTCGAGGCACCATAGAGAGAGAAATGACTAAATCTCTATTTTAATAGCTGCTGTCAAGAGTGTTGCTCAGTAGGGCCTATTTCAGCAGTTCCCCGTGGTAATATATGGCATTTCCCTGATTAACAGCCATTTTATAACTTCTGTAATTGGCCACAAATCAGAGGAATGTCATAATGTAGCAGGAAAACATTCCCATCTTCGTCAGAGAGTTGGCTTGGATTTCTGGAGGAATTATGACTTGCGTAGTTTGTGGGTTTCATTACTTTAAATAATCTACTACCTGAAGTACCAAAAAAGACATTTAAACTAATGAACATTTCTGTCTCCTAACTTGTTCTACAATGCCTACCCTTGGATTTTTTTTCCCTTGGAAAAAATCCTTAAAATGAAATTATTTCTTCATTTTTATCAGACCAGTATTTGTGGGGAAAGAGAGGCAAGGGCAGGGCTGGAAGTGGGTTGAGGTGACTGAGGCATTCACCTGAAGGGTGAAAGTGGAAGGGGCACCAAAAACTCAGTGTTCAAGATAAAACTGCTTTGAGATGATATTTTAACAATTGAAATTAATTAAAAACTATCAACAATGAAACACAGGATCTGATCTAATATTAAACTGATATTAATTTTAAAATGCCAATGATGAACAAAATGTTAAAATTCTAAGTAAAACGTAGGCTCTAACCCTGTACCTGTATGACTCACCTTATTTACCTCACCCTCCAGCAATGGTATTGGACAGGAAAAGGGGACCACACAGTTATGAGATCAACTCAATTTGTCCAAAAGGAAAACAAGTCTTGACTCATTATAGTTACTGTTCAGGTTATATTAAGAACAATCTCCTGGACAGAAATATATATATGAAATCTTGTTTCATCTGTCCACAGTCCAGAGCATTTTACTATCAAGGTGCCAGCTAGACTGGAGACAAAACTTGTGATTCCATACCAGTCTCTCTTAGAGACTGAGGACTATTCATTTAGAGCATGACAAATATAATGATTATAAATCCTTGTCTCTTTGTAAGGTTCGTAAAGATAGACACCATTCTTCACACTTAGTTCCTGATTTGAGCAGTGACTGTGATATTATACACTAGAAATACAGTTTAAAAGATCTTGTATGTGTCCTCACAAAGATGAGATATACACCCACAGCTGTGGTGGTTTGAAAAGTCTCTGAGAAAGATGTGAACAAAGAAGGGGCATGTAATTTGGATGGGGTGTTAGGTTTTCTAGAGAAGATGACATTTAAGCTAAGTCTTGAAAATCTGGTAGAAAGTAGTTAAATAAAAATGAAAGAGGGATGCTGAGCCATTTATGTTCTATCTGCCTGATTCATTCCTTCATGACTGTCACTTCTGAAGGCAGAAGAAAGTGGGATTTTACGTGGTTAAAATTTGGTCATAATTTCACTTAAAAGGCACTAAACTTTTAATATATGTAAATGATGCTATAAAAATTAGGTTTAAAATGATAAAATGTTACCCAATGCAAAATGAAAGTAAAGACAAAATACTGTTAAAACTGGTGAGATAGTTTACTTGCATTAAATCTAGATAATAAACATAATAATAGAAATTATGCTTCTCTAATCATGTAATAAAGTGTCTTGCCAATTGCAACTACAATTGACCTGAAAATAATAACAAAAAGGGATCACTGACCTTTTACATCATTTGCTAATTTCTTGGCTTCATTAAGAATCCTGAAACTTTTCTGTAGAGAACCTTTGGCACTTTCCTTTAATGAACCCTGAGGACCTGTTGCCTGCGGACAGAAGAAAAAGGTATTATATTCAAAATCATAGAGTCATGGAATAGAGTTATCCAGCAGGTAGTTCTACAGAGCTTACTTCCAGGGAAGTATTCTAGACTATAGATTAGAATAATACATCAACAGTATGTATTGATGATTAAAGTTAGTAGACTATTTATTGGGCGAAGGGAAGGCCTAGAAGAGAACCCTTTAGATTCCAAAAAGTTAAGGGACCAGTATAAATAGTGGGGCTGGCAGATGACTGAGATTCCAAGGGACAAAGTGAGACTACAATAGTATGATACTGCGGAAATGAAGAGATAAAGAAGTATCTGAAAGCATGATGGCTGGTAATGTTGCAGGAACGTATCTGGTCAGTATTATCAAGGGCTGAAGAACAGTCAAGCAAATTAATACCTAAACACAACCACTGACTTTATCGCTAAGCACATTTCACTTGCATTGTGCAGGGAGAGCACTTCCTATCCCCTCAGGTGTTGAAATGAGAAAGAACACTGCTCCTTTTCTAAGTGCATCTCCAAGTACTACGGCAAAACACAATCTTCTAAATGACCATCTCTGAACCACAATCACCTCCTAGCAAAGTATATTTGTTGAGCCTTGGATGAAAAGAGCTGACACAAAGATAATAGAATGATGTGGAAAAAGAATCCTTTAACTAGAATGTCTAGTTATCTATTTTAATGGTGTTTGCTCCTTAGCAATTATTACATACTACACTATACCAAGAGATAAATCAAATAAGATCTTATGTGAAATTTTAAATTGGAAATGTATCTCAGGGTGCAGGAAGAGCTAGAGAATGCTACACACTTACTGCTGAAGTTATAAACCTGAATTCAGGTTACCCCAGACATAAGAGTCTTCAAAGACATTTGCAGGGACTTAATAACATTTTTTCTTGTATCAGTCACATTATTTGAGCATTAAACTATGAAAGGTTACATAATTTTATACTATTGTAGTTTAAGCAGTCTGAAGGTGTTATGCCAACAGCTTTCATTTAAATAACCTATTGCTCACAGAACAGATTGATTATATAATGCTATGATATCTACAAATGAACATATTGGAAACAGTTACATAAATAAAAGGGCATTATGCACATATATCTAGCATTTGGAAAAGAGATGATAATCTGGCAAATTACTCTATGAAAAATGAAGAGTCTCTTCAACTGAAAACATAGAAATTCTTTGTCCTACAGTCCTCCTTGGAAATTAGATACAATAACATCACATAGATGTTATCTCAAAAAAGAAAAGCAAGAGTGCCAATGACACAGATCCAATGTACCATATTAAAAGAAAATAAGCCTCAATTACCCACCCAGGTTCTATATATGTTCCAAATTTATTTGCCATTCTTAGTTCCTTGGCTGTAAGTTTTCTGAATCAAAACAAGTTAAAGAAAAGAAATTACAAAAAAAGAAGGACAAAGATGTTCTCAATAGACACTTAAAATCAACAGAAGTGACAGCTGACAATCTGACAATGAGGAACCAGAAAATTAACAAAGTGAAGAGGAGTTTTTGACTCAGGAGTTGGAGTCCATTTGGATAGGAACAGAGTCGGTTTCAGGAGATACCAATATTATCATAGTAAAATAACGAACGTTGACAATAGTCCTGAGTCATCAAAGTCTTATCAGACATTCATAATACTAGATAAAATTGGTGGCAGAGTAGTGGGGAGACAGACAGGGAGGGAGGGAGGGAGGGAGAGAGAGAGAGAGAGAGAGAGAGAGAGAGAGAGAGAGAGGCTTTCCTTAGAGCCTTGAGGTATGAATGCCTTTCTACAAAAACTGAGAAGCATTTAACAACCAAAATTTTAAAGCTAATCTTGGATATGCAAAGTGAGGCATAGTGGAAAAAGAAAGAGTTGATTTGCTGTATCTTAGAAAATTAATGCAGTGAGGTAAAAGAAGAAAGAGAAAGAAGGGCCCAATAATATGGAAAGATGCTAAATTCTGAGATGTGGAAATTGTAGGACTATGATGAACAATATACATTTTAATCTGTTTTTTACATTTGTCAAAAGTTATATTGAGGCATAAGTGAAGGACATAGTTACAATTTGGTAAGTTTTGACTTAATGTGAAAACCTTACACCCTTCCTTCTCCCTTTCCTTGTCTCTACCTCATTCCCACACAAACACTGATCTGTTTTCCATTACTGTTAGTTAGCAATTTATAGTATTTTATTTTATTTATTTTTTAATTTAATTTTTTAAAAAGATTAAAAAATTATTTTTCAGAGAGAGGGGAGGCAGAGAGGGAGAGAGGAAGAGAAATATCAATGTATGGTTGCCTCTCACCTACCTCCAGCTATGGACCTGGCTGGAGACCTGGCTTGCAACCTGGTTATGTGCCCTGGCTGGGAATCGAACCAGCGACCTTTGGGTTCACAGGCCAATGCCTTATCCACTGAGCCACCAGCCAGGGCCTATAGTATTTTATATAAATGGAATCATCCAGTATGTACTCTTTCATTTGTCTGGCTAATTTCATTAAGTATAATTATTATTTTGGCATTTACCTATGTTGTGTATCTGATTTATTCATGTGTGTGTGTGTGTGTGTGTGTGTATGTGTGTATGTGTGTGATTTCTTTTACTGGTGGGAAAGGAAAATGGGGACTAGTTGAACAGGTGTAGAGTTTCAGTTTTGCAAGATGAAAGTATAGAAATCTGTTGTACAACCACAGATATATAGATAACACTACTGTACTGCATGCTTAAAAATAGTTACAGTGGTAAATTTTATGTTATATGTCTTTATCACAATAAAAGACTTTTGAAATTCTCTCCCTCCAAAACATATGTGATCCATTTTTTATTTATATAGATTGACCCCAATCTAATTATTCACTCACTTGTTGCTGGACAGTTGGATTGTTTCTAGCTTTGGCTATTCTAAATAGAATATGTATATAAATCTCTGTATGAACATATGCTTTCATTTATCTTGGAGTGAACAGTAGATGTGGACTGATTACGTGATACGGAAGGTGTATTTTTAAGTTTTTAAGAAAGTACCAACCTGTTTTCCAAATTCCTTCCAGCAGTTATGAGTTACATTTGCTAAACCTGTGCCAATTATTCATACGGTCAATATTTTTATATTTTAGATATTCTAAAGGGTGTATACATCATTTCAGCTTGAATTTAAATTTTCCTTGTGCGTGAAGGGTTTCTAAGTATAAATTAAATTCTCTAAGGAGTATAGGGCTATTCAAGTAATTTATTTTTTTGTTTATGTTTAATTGTATTTTTTCCATTACCATTTATCCACCTCACACCCTCTTCCACCTCCTCCCACCCCTCCCTGCTGCAACCACCACATTGATGTCTGTGTCCACAAGTCCTGTTTCCTCCATCTCTTCACCCCAACCCCAGAGCTGCCAGCCTGCTGTCTACCTATAAGACTATCTTTATTCAAGTCATTTCTCTGTGACAGTTTTGATAGTTCATGATTTTAAAGAATTTATCTATTTTATTCAAATTGTTGAATTTGTGACATCAAATTATTTATAATATTCTCTTAGTAACCTTTACTGTCTGCAGAAGTTGTAGTGATTTCACCCCTTTTATTTTCAATATTAAATATTGCTGACTTTTCTGAATTTTTATGATGAGTTTGACTGGATGATTATCAATTTATTGATCTTCCATTGGAACACTGCACCTTCATGCAGCGACACAGCTGAGCTCTGACTGAACTCCATCCACTGATAGACTTCCCTGATGCTCATTTCCTATCTTCCTGCATTAATGAGTATCACCTGACTTTTGCTTGCAAGCATCTTGCCTTTCTGGCTTTTCAGGAAGCTAGTGATTTCTTCCTGGACTTTTAGTCAACCACTTCTTGCTCAGATAGAGAGATAGTAGCAATGAGGTCAGGAAAGGCAAGGGGACAGGGAATTTTGATGTGTGGATGAGAGACAAGTGTTTCAGTTACAAAGGACTGTAGAGTTTATAAAGGGCAGGGTGAAGAAGTAAAGCTATGAAGCAGATTAGAGTCAATTTCAGAAAAGTGCAAATGTCACACTGAGCTAACAAGACAATAAACAATGGTGAGCTATTGGAAGTTTCTGCGTAGGCGTGTATGATCAGAGCCTTAGTCCAAGAAGATGAATTGCACAGCTGTGTGGGATGAAAGGATACATCAGTTGGCTCCTTTCATAGTATAAACCAGAAAAAACAGAGTTGTAACTTCAGGCAAGGGCAGTGAAAGTGAGATGTTTGGGTTCAAGAGAGGTTGCAATATTTCGAGAAGCACTCCAAAATATTGAAGAGCTGATGGCGTACAACTGCCAGTTACAAGCAGCATACCAACAACCCTGGTTTAAAAGACAAGCCTTTCACATGACAACAGGAGGAAAAACACTAACATGTTAGGGATGAACAGAACTGTTTCAGCTCATTGGAATTGGGAGAGTTCTTTCCCCAATATTGCTTTGTGAGGCACTGAAGCACATCGACACTATCAGGACAGGTGATGAGGCAGCATTTTCCATGCTAATTATATTTCATACATATTCATAAGCATTGCATCTGAATTTCTGAGCTGCGTCTACAGCATATGTGAAATATAAATGAGGTTTATAGAGTTGCAAGACATTTTGTTTCTTTTTTTAGAGATCATAAGTTCTTTTTCTGTGTATATATGTATATATGTACATTATATATAAAATAGATAAAAACTTATTGTATCACACATAATAAAATATAGATTGTTGTATGTTTTTATTAGTTAGTAATCATTTATAGAAAATGTGAAATAATGTAAGATAATTGGGGAAGGAAAGATAAACATATCTAGAAAGTTTTAACAAAGGGCTTGGCAGTTAATTAGCTTTTAATACATTTTTGTTTTGTTATTCTTACAATTTGTTAAATACTTTTAGTGACTCTTATTAAAGCATAATGTCATTGATTAAGAGATGAATTAATTGATTAATTTGACCCCCAAAAATGTTTGTAGCAGTCTCAAGCACTGGAGTAAGCTCTGATTATTGAAAGATGGAAAGACTGTGCCTTCCCTCAGGGAACTATAGTGTTATGGAAAGATTAACAAAAAGTCCTTTATAAAGAAAACAATTACTGCTGTAATGGCACATGAAGATATCTAAGTGTTTCCTTGGCAGAGGAGGGTTCTATTCAGGGAAGATGTTAGGATAAGGCCTGAAGTTATGTTTTCAGGATGGTAAACTTGCATCCTAGTGATTTACTACTTTAATAAGTAAATTTAGAAGTTATTGTTTATATTACTTTCTATATTGAGCTATAAAATAGTTACATACAATTACTCTTTGTATGCAAACTATTTTCATAAGAAATGAAGGGACAAATAAAGAACATTATAAAGGTATCTATTTGTTATTGGTGCAATTATGCACATTTTATATTTTCTCCTTCTTGCTTGTCTGCATTTCCTAAACTGTTTTTGTAATAATTTAAAAAAGATCATATTAAATTTTAAAACAAATAAATCACTGTGTATTGATTTTTAAAAAGATTTTATTTTATTATTTTCAGAGAAAAGGGCAAGGAGGTAGGAAGAAAGGGAGAGAAGCACCAACTCTTGGTTGCCTTTCATCTGCATCCAGCTAAGGACCTGGCTGGAGACCTGGCCTGCAACCTAGCTATATGCCCCGACTGGGGAATTGAACCAGCATCCCCTGGGTTTGCAGGCCAGCGCGCCAATCCACTGAGCCACCAGCCAGGTCTGTGTATTAATTTTAAAGGTATTTTACTATAGCCTATGTTTTAAAACTACTACAGGATATTACACTAAAATAGTGAATAAAAAATGCGTCAAGAAAGAAGTTAGTTTGTGATAATAAACAGATTAAAAATACTCTTTAATTGTGTTAAAAATAGACTTTAATGCAGGTTGTTTGAAGTATATGTTTTGCTGTGATGGTATTAGAATGTTTTGATATAAAAAATTGATGAAACTTATAGTCACTAAAAAAAGGAAAGACAGGCAAGGTAAAAAGTAACAAGCCCAAGTGATGGCCCTGGTCTGAAGCCTGTTGAAGGCTGCAGATTCTGGCCTTACATACTATGTCCTAAAGTGGGAGAGGAGTCAGATGATTCTTTGGGAAGAGCGAAGGGAATTTAGTGCAGAAAGGTCACTCAGGGATGAAATAGGAAATCCTCAAAATCGTGAAAATTTAGAATTAGTGACTGAGTATGCAGCTGGATAAGAACATTGAAAAAGCACAACCAAAAGAAGGTTTGAAAATCTACTGCTAAGTGAGAACAGGTTTTCACCAATGACTACAGGACAGCCATTGTTCTAGCACACAAAGGTGCCACCAGCTGGCTGCAATGAGGCAGGGACCAGAGACACTATTGGGGGTGGGATGGGATGCAGTACAAGGGCTCTTAATTTTGAGTCAAAGCAATAGAGAAGTGTCTACTGAGTTATGGAGTATCCTCAGAAGGCATAGGTTTCTTTCCAGTTAACATCCAGAATCAAGCTCAACATGGCAATTTTACCTCCTAATTCTTCTGCCTTGGGTAGAAATCCTAAATAGCAGGTCTGAGAGCACTGCTACTGTGAATAAAATTAGTTCAAACTCATGTTGCATTGTAGCATCGTACCAAAGAGTTTCTGAGTTCTGACTAATGACACACACTTTGATTTTTAACATTTGGTGCCCTGAATTTTTAAATATGTCTAATGTTAAATCATAAATAGAAGTTTTCTCCTTTGATGCCAATAGATTTTTTTCAAGTTGACTCAAATGAGTGTATCCTCTACAGAGAAAATCACTAAAGTCAGGATGGCTTAATGAATGCTGTTTCCACCCACAGATTCAATTTCTCTAGGTTAGTGAGATCCTCACTGATGTTTTCATAGTTGCTGTTGTGTGAATCACTCAGTTTGTAGGTAAGTTGCTGAATTATTGATATAGAAGAAGAAGAAATACTTACTAGTTTTCTTAGCAAATTCAATTATATCAATTATGGATTTATACAATTTTTCCATTAATACTACACTGGCATAAAATATAAATTCCAATTGAAATCTAATGATTATAGATATTAATAAGAAGTCAACATTATTGTTTGAATGACTTCTAAGTAGTGGATGACAGAATAAAATAGAAGTTTTTTGTTATGTGGGAGTTAAAGTTTACGACTTAACTGACTATGAGTGTTTCATCAGGCCTTTTGAATGCAGTATGTACTCTGCTAATATTTACCCATTTCTCTATGTAGGATATAAAAATCAAAAATGACCTTGCAAGAATATTTTATGTATTTTGGTTCATCCAATTACACAAAGCAAATATTAAATAAGACAGACTGAAGAGATTACATTACCATGTTTCTAAACAAACACTTATTAGAAATGCCTTAATGTTTAATCATAAGTAATGTTTAAACAAGGTTTACAGTGTTTAACATATGATTTATTAACCAGCAGTAGTGATGTCAAAAGAATCTTGCTACTATAAGTACTCAAAGACTAATAAAGAAAAAGAAAGTATTAGGAATAACATTAATATTAAAGAATAATAATAGGAATGAAAAAATTTATAATAAAGGGAAAGAGTAATTATGTAGGTAGAAGTTGGAAAGCATTATTTTTATCGGCATGATAAATAACAAACATAAGTAATTATTATGGCTTTGAGGGCAGGTTAGAATTTTCTTCATCTCTGATTATGGCGGTATTAATGGCGGTATTTACACATTAAGTACATTAAATGTGTGGTTAAAATTTTTAAAGAGAAATTGAAAATGTGGGTATGCTTACCATCTCATATTCATCAGTAAGTAGTTCATAAGCATTTTTATAAGAATCACAACTATGTTAATGATAATAGTAAGATACAAGCTGATGTGAAGATTAAAAATTAAATTAGAAGAAAAAATTAAGTTCTAAACTCAGAAGACTATACTATAAAGATTAAGCCAAGGGAGGAGTCAGAATGGACTGTAAAATGTGCTAAAATTTAAGACAGATCCTCCATTCCCAAATTCTGACCTGCCATCTTTTCCCCCCAATTTGATTTCAGGAATTCCAGGCACACCACTAGAACCTAATTGTTATCAATTTTAATAAATCCTACATGACATCTATATTCAAAGAGATATACAGTGATTACCACAAAGTAAGTAATAAAAGCAATTTTATTCTTCCTTCAAAATTTTCTTCTCTATTCAACTTTCCTATCTTTTGTGGAAATAGAAGTATCTTTCCAATTCTGAAAATCTGGAGCATGGTAGACATTCTAAATCCTAGCATCAGCTTTCAGAGATGGGAGGAATAACCTACACTTATGTTAGTTGTATGAAAATCATGGAATATTGCATGTCAAATAGGGAGAGTGAAATACTCAGGAGGTCATTGATGGTTTTCCATGTTTCTGTCCACTGAGGGTCTACTGTCAGCTTAAATTTTAATTCTACAAACATTCTTTTCAGAGCAATGGAAGTAGAAATGAAACAAAATACCACAGTCACCAAGCTGTGGTACAGTGGCCCCCGCCACAGGAGTGGATTGTGCAGAGAGGTTGAGCCCCTTTCACAGGCGCAGGAGCTGGAGAAGGGGCTCCCATCGGACCCAAACCTTGCGATGGAAGTGACAGCCAGTGCCCTGCTCACCAGGCCCAGTGGGGACACCTTTCTCTAACTCACCCAATCACTACATGCAGGAGTGGGGGCCTCAGATAGAACCTTCCCACGAGGAAGTAAAATATACAAGAAGAAAAACCTCCTCAAAACTATGGAGTATTTAATTTAAAATCTGTGTTTTGATTATTTTTAGAAAACAGTACAAGAGGCTAAAGGAGTCTCTGTGCAGAACAGGTGAGGGCAAATACAACTCTGAGGAAGTAGAGAGAAGATAAAAGAAACCAGGTGACTCAAGCAGAGGACTCTTCACTAGAGCAGGACAGACACCTTCCTTAGCCACACTGACTTGAGTCTTTAGACCCTAACTTCCCCTTGGTCCTTTGTACCTGTGCCCTCATGTTGTTGAGTGGGCACAAGCTGGCAAGGAGGCCCAGAGGATCTGAGAGAGGCCAGGCCTCAGAAACAACAGATAAGGTAGAGGATGACAGTCATTCATGGAAATAAGAATGGATAACTCGTTGTGAGTCATCCTATGGTACAGAGGGGCCCTCATGCCTTCCCTCCTGCACAGAGCAGCCAACAACCTGGTATCAAGTGCCCTCAGCCCTTCACAACAGAGTACATCACTTTCTGGGGGCAGGTCTGTCTTCTTTTTGCTTGCCGTTAGCTATTTAATAAATCTGTGGTTCCCTCTAGCACTTACTTTGTAGTTTTTCAGACATTTAATTATCTTTACATCATTTATGAAAAGAGAAGGAATCATGATAACAAAGGGGACTTGTTGCCTTGCATTTCGGCTCATCCTAGCTCTGTGGCTGATGTGGGCTAGCCTATCACATATAAACATAAGTTGTGAGGAAAAGCACACATCTCATGTGCGCATAAAACAGAGAGTTTCCTAAGTGTAAAATGATAGTATTAACTTTGGGAGAAATGAAACAGCTCTTTAACATAAAATGCTAGAAGTGTATAATGGCTATAGCAACAACAATAGTGAGATTTCGATTTTTACTGGTACAAAAGATTGTAAAAGGCACGAAATATGCCAATTAGAACGACATTAACACATTCATTGTTTTAATCATCCATTCATGAGTGCCTACTATTTGCCAGACATTGGTGATGGAAATGGTCATCCAATAAAACATAGGTTGGAGGAAAATGAACTTAGTAACTAGAATCTTTAAAATAGAAAATTATTTATGAGAAGATGGACAGAGAATTTAGTTTGGATTTAAAAAGTAGGTTGATTTAAACAGGACTACTAAGCATAGAAAAGTTTCTACAATACTTGTATTTGTTTTGAATAAGAAATAAACAGAATACAATGGCAGTAATGGAATTCATTCCAGAAAAAAATAAGCAGTAATAATTGCTGATGGAATATGTTTTCACCGTGACCACAAAATAAACCTTTTAAGATTGCAGTGAATATCTCTAATATCCCTGAGATCCCAAAAGCATTTGTGCCCAATACGAAAGCAAAAAAGATACACTAATCTGTTTCTTTAACACCAATTATTTATGCATATTTCATTCAGAGTTAAATGTTGAATTGAGTTACTTTTTCCTGAAATTTTGATGTATCAGGGATATTTTATGTGAAGCCAAAGGAAAAAATAATGGTTCTGCACATTTTAACTCAACAAGTATTTTTTGACCTAAAATATTAGTACCAAGGCTTATCACATAACTTATTTACAAAATGTTGCTACATGTAAAGATTGAAGATTTGTTGCTATTGAAGACACTCAGATAATGTCCTATACTTGGAACCCTGAAACTCTAAAATATTAGTTTCAAATTTATTTTGAACAATGACAGCAACGAAAGGTTGTTTTGAAGGCGGAGGTTTCAATGAATAAAAATAGTATAAATATTTTAGAAGCATATGATCTGATGTGTTTTGTAGTCACTTTATAGTCAAACTTCACATATAACCAATTTGTGTGTGACTATTAGCAATGTGTTAATTTTCAAATCACTTTTACTGATGGCATGTGAAATAATACTGATGAATTTCATGGTCCAATATCTTATGTTTGATGATTTTTCTTCGGTAATTTGGTCCAACAGACCTGCTTGGCATTTGTGGTCCTTTCAAGACCTTTATCAGACATAAATAGTGGGTGACAGAATTCTGCTCTGGTTATAGTATCTGGAAAGTTTATTTTGCATACAATGTAAAAGCAGCCTTTGAAAATAATTCAAATCAAAGATTCTATTTTACCAGGATTTTCCAGAACACATTTAAAATTGAGAAATTTAGGTTAGGTACTTATTCAAACAGATGAACCTCCATTCTCAGTACATAACACTATTTGTTTCTTACCAGTCCGGTAGCTTCTTGCGCAAGACCTTTGGCTTCTTTGGCAATTTTCTCAGCTTCATCGATATAGTCCTTAATGTTGGTGTAAGCTTTGAAGGCTGCCGTGGCATTGAAGGAGATGTTTTTAGCTTCATCAAGGATTCTGTTGGGATTACCCCCCAAAATAACATCAGAGCAGTTGACAGTCAAGTGAAGAGCATCCTATTTTAAGCAAATCTAGCTTCTAGGTAACCATGGCCAGTAGAATTATAATTTCCCAATCATAGTGGGCTTTGTAATACTTACAAAGTAGTTTTCCATTTAAGCTCACCTTTCTAAAAACATCAGCTGAGAACTATTACCGACAGATTATTACATAGGTATAGCAACCCCCATAGCTTCTGCAACCATGGACGTCATGCAAGTGTGTACAGTGAGATGATCCTTTGCATTACTTGTGAAGCACACTAAACATTTCAGAGCATTTGTACCACATTATTGGAATAAATTTCACAAAATCTCTCTAGGGTAGGTATATTTTTCAGATGAGAATAAATGACTCCCGAAAGGTTAAATGGCTCGTCTCAGGTCACATGTCCAACATGTTGCCAATTAAAGACCTGGAGTCTAGTTTACTGTTCTATCTACTGCCCTTCAGGCTAACTTGGCAAAAGTTTGTTATAAAATGAGCTGTGCATGAATTATGGGTCTTCAAACATTATTATATTCCTTTGTATCAATGAGTATTACATGTTGGAACAGAACCTTACACATGTCATATATTAAATACAGATTTGTTTGGGAAAACCATTCTTGGGGCTAATAACAGCCGTATAATTGTAGGGAGGCATACCAGTTTTACTTGGAAAGCTGTTCATAAATCAGACACACCTCCCCCCTTGGACCCATAGAGAGTCCCAGGTATAGTGAGCTGTTATTTCACAAAGAACTATATAGTGCCTCCCTGGAGTCTGAAAAGAAAGAAAGAAAAAAAAGACTTACAGACTGTGTATGGGGCCACATTTCCAAAAGCCACCCTTTGAACCATAAATCGTTTTGATTTCATTAAAAATATAAAACTGAAATTTTCAGCCGATTGTGTGCTCAGACATTATTATTTAAAATGCTAATAAGGCACCCGCTGTGCTCTCTAATAAAGAACAAAACCCTGTCTTCTAAGTGTGGCCCAGGGCTATGTTCACTCCCTACCAAGCCACATTGGAATATACTTTTTAACTCAGACGTTTGATGCTGCTCCAGTAGAGCTCTGTGCGATCATCCTAATTAGGCTCTTCCATAGAAAGGCCATGTAGCGTGTGTGCTCATAATTACAGAAATCAAGATCTGAAAGGGATTCTCTGCCATTTCCGTTCATCAGAACTGTTGGACACGTGTCAAGATACATAGACATTTCCAGCAACAGATGACATACCCATCAAGGACAGCAGATGAGTCATTCAACTGAGCAGCGTGGTTCTCAGCCTGGGACACCCTCTCAGCCAGCTTCCTGTCTTTTATTTCTTGGGAGAGGTCATCTATTTTCTCTTTCAGCTCCTCAGACATGGGTGGTAATTTGGTTTGAATGTCTTTAACATACTGTTAAGTGGAGAAAAGGAGGTATTTTAAGTAAGTGAATCCAAGCCTTTTCTCGTTCACTAATTACTCTCTGAAATATCATTACGCATCCTTAGTCTTTTATGAAGTTTCAAATGCACTAACACAGCAAAAAGAAAATGGAGAATAAAAATGGTTATTTAATGAGAGAAATTAGAAAATACACAATTTGCATCAAGAAGAACTTAACTATCTGTTTTTAAAAATGCTACTTCACAGGTATAAATGCTTAAATGATTCTCATTAGGATCTTTTAGACCATTTGTTTCTATCACCATATATTACAGTGCCTACTGTGTTAGGCAGTAGGTTAAAAGTCTGTTTGTAGATTTACACTTCCTTTTTAAATTAATGTTACATGAATATGAAAGCAGACAAGTGCTGTCCTAGCAACAAGAAATGCCCTTCCTTAGTGTGAAAAAAATTACAGACATATCTATTGGGAGAACAATTCAAAGTTCTAATTGTTGCCAATAGGTGGGCATAGGCACAGCACAAAAAGGTAAAAATAGTTTTAAACCCACAAGGAAAAAGTCATAGGTATTTGCTTTCATTACTGAGATTTCTCATTGATTCCCATTTGTGCCAACGTACGTCATTACCATTTTCCTTTTTCCTTTGGGTCTTATCAATTACTTACATCTATGACCGAGTTGATTTCATTTGCAAGACGGTGGGCCTCATCAAGTATGTCATTGCCTTCTTTTAAAGTGTTCTCAGTTTGTCGTTTGCCATTTTCAATAGCCTCTTTCTTTTCCTGTAGTACAATGTGAACAAAACATCAGAATGCCTTTAGGTAAAATCCTGTGCAGCCCTGTATTCCTTACTTCTCTGTGCTGTCTGAACAAAGGCTGCAAACACGGTATATTTTGTTGACAATGAGGCTGGATATGAGTCTGTACAGGTATTTTCTTCACCGTGTTGTGAGAAAGCCACCCAAGAGAGGTAAAGTTATATGACAGTAGCTGAGAAATTAAAAAGTATTTTTAAAGCAAGATGAACATCTATTTTTTAAACTAAAACTTAAGTGTTGAATATGTATTACTGAACATGTGATGGTACAATGAATCACATTGGAATTAGATTTGAATTCCAGATTCTAAGTCCCAATGAGGATTTTGTGAGTATATGTACCAGCAGATTTATTCTATGGGAGTTCTTTAAAAATGGAAAGAAATTGGATTTTTAAGGGAATTTAGGGAAAGTGCTTTTTTTTTTTAAAAAAAGGAGAAACTATTACATGGAAGAATAAACTTAATAGAGACTCCCATAAGAAGAGAGCAGACTACATTTTCTTTGAAACTGATAGCTTTTCTTAACACTACATGAAATTCATTCTGAACATAGAGAAGTGAAATCACTGAGAGAGAAATTGTGCTATTTCTTTATTTGGAGAATAACTTTGCCTAGTTTTTTTTTTTTTTTACTTCTAACTCATTTGTATTTATCCAATTATCTTTCTACCTGTGGATTTAACTGAGCTGATTATAATTTTAAGCCTCTGCCATTTATGTTTTTTATTAATAATAATAATAATGTTTTACCTATTTATTTTTATCTCAATATGTGCCAGACAGTTTTAAGCTTTTTAAATTTAATTCTATACTAATTATATGGGTCCAGTGTTTATCACCTTTTAAAAGAATAGGAACAAACAAGGAAAACAAACAAAAAGCTCATAGACACAGACAACAATATGGTGGTTACCAGAGGGAAAAGGGGGTAGAGGAGAAGTTAAAGGTGAAGGGGGTCAAATATATGGTGACAGAAGATTTAACTTTGGGCAGGAAACACACAATGCAATATACAGATGATGAGTCACATAATTGTACATTTGAAACCTATAGCATTTTATTAACCTATTTCATCCCAAAGAATTTAATAGTAAAAATTGAAGAATAATAAAGAGAATAGAAAATTGAACAAGTTAAGTGATTTACCCAAGGTCACACAATTAGTACAATGCAGTTGAGGCCTAATGCTGATCCACCTAATGACAGAACCTGGGTCTTGAGCTGTGAAAGCATTGGCTTGTCTGTTACAGAAACTGTATTTCATATTTGCACTGGAATAGCACTAAGTTCACAGCCTTCTCTCCCCACCTCTTCCCCAGCCATGTCAGTGTGTTGCCAAGTGTGTGTACCTTGTTCCTGCCCCTGAGCCTTTAAACTTGCATTTCCCTTAGTCCTACGCTCTTCCCCAGTTCTTTCTCCTGCTTCCTGCTGCATTCTCTGCTGATGGTCACTTCTCTGATACCCTAGGATCGCACTCCTCTTTATTTCAGTTATTTTCCATCTACTAGAGGACAGTTATTATAAACCAGATTCAAGCAACAGCCCACCTGGGCTGGGATCCCAGCTCCACTCACCCTATGGGGTGAGTAATTTAGCCTCAGGTGGCATGCTATTCAAAATGTAGCCCATTGACAGCAGCATTAGCAGCATTGAGGAGCATGTTAGAAATGTCCACTCTCAATACCTTTTAGGAAGTACCAACTCAGAATCTGAAGATAACAAGAACCCCAGGTGATATACACAGCAAAATCTGAGAACTAGCTTAGAACTAGCCGGGTGCGCAGTAAACACAATGCAACCGCTGACTATCATGTTACCTTACTCTGTTCTTAGCACTCAGTTATCTGAGTTATATTCTATATTATCTAAACATCTAATACTATTTTATTTTCTGTATAGATTGAACTATCTTAATTGTGCATGTTATTTCACAAAAATCAGCAACACCAATTCATCACAATATTAATTTACAGGATCCAGTGAAAACCCATAGCTGAACTTTATGTAGCTGATGGAGAATAACACACCGAATGTATCATGTGATGTCACTAAACATATTGCTTATTATTGTATTATGGAACATGGGTTAATTATATATTAAATCCATGCTCCAGAGTTTATGGCCATGTTATAACTACTTATTTATTGCTTTAGAGACTATCTCCCTCACTCTAATATATATTCCATAAAAAATTCTTATTATCTTTGCATCTCCAATACCTAGGAGAGTTTTTTCAATAAATATGTTTGAATGAATAAATGAAATTAGAGTCCATTCCTGAAACTTGTACTAGTGGCACAACTTATCAGCTACTCCCATCACTGGCTAACACAGGGGACATTTCATGTCTTTTCCTCTGTAAGGGCAATGAACACACGGGTAGTCCTGATGCTCCTGATTACAAGTCCTGTTTTATCTTCCAGGGGTTGACATTCTCCTACCTAACTACTAATTATAGCCCTTAGTTTTTGCATGAACTAATTTAAAGTTATTTAAATGTACAGGGACATTCAAGAATTTTCTTTAATATGCCTTGTTTATATTAATGAATCAAGGTAATTTAAAATGTTGTACCAATGGAAGGGGGAATGTTTCCACATGTACATTAGGTGAAGAGCTGCATACATTTTGGTTTCAATTAAGTAGTGGATTACAATCATTATAAAAGCTCTATTCAAGTCACTTTATGAAACCAGTCATTGTGCAAAACCAAAATGTGTTCCTTATTACACTAAAACAGAAATAACAATCTAGAGATTCAGGTGATTTCAGAGGTGACTAACTTTCAGATTATACACTGATAGAATCTAGCTTTGAGCCAAGGGAAAAAAATGGAATTTGGAGCACCTAAATATTAATAAAAAGTGTACATATATCATGTTTTTGTGTTTGTTCTGTGGCACTTTATTTACTCATTGGAAAAATGAGTAAATGACACTGTTGTAGGCCAGGGGATAGAGGGAACAAGATGTGTTCCTCATGACCTGTCTGGAAGAGGGAAAAATGAATGAGAAAAAATAAGTGCATATTTTTTAGCAATGATGAGTGATAGAAAAGTCAATAATGGGAATGAATAGAGAATGATGTAGGATATAAAATATCTAAGGCAGAAAGCTTTGAGTGTCTGATGAACAAAAAAGAGGCCCATGTATACAGAATTGTTCTCCTAAAGTATTCCATAAGCATAATCAAGTGATTGTATTTGAATACCAAAGTTGATTATAGCTCTACATTAAACTTTTAATTAGACCTTAATTTATTCCAGAGCTCAGTAACTTTAAGACCGTGTGTGTGTGTGTGTGTGTGTGTGGCAGGGGAACAGGAAGGCGATGGGTGTGTGGGGTGGATTAAAAACCTGCAAAAGCTACCTTCCAGTCAATCCTTTATCTAGTTACTGCTCTTTACTTCATGGTAATCCTTCCTTTTACAAGGCTGTGAGGTCAGATTTGGGGACAAAGTGTTCAACATATGCTCCTTTGTTTCACTGACTTGTTCACCTTCTCTTAGCAACTTGGCACAGAGTTCCCCCTGCCTTCTCTCCATTGCCGGAAATGCCCTTCTAATGCCATCAGCTTCTAGAATGCTGCATTCAAAGCCTTTCATGACCTGTTTCTAGAGCCATCTTCCCCTATAGACTTTCATATACCATATGGATGAGCTTTACTACTCAATGTAGTTTTTTTTTTTGGAGCAACTTACAATTTTAGAGCTCTGAGTTTGAGCCTAAGATGTTCCATCATTTCTGTCAGTTTCTGCTATGTTGCTATTGTTTCTATGACTATTTGCTGATTCTCACAGACCCTATTAATCATAGAATTACATGTCATAAAAGGTTAAAATATCAGAATTTTGGGGAGACTAAGTTTTACGAGGCCAAGAATCATTCTTGTTTAATCTCAAAGACTCTGGTTACCAACGCACCATGAGATGATAGATGTCCAACAAACTTTAAATACTATCCCAGCCTGTCTTCCTAGTCTTATATTACACTATTTTCCAATACAAAACCAAGTCTCACTCACAAATCTCCAAAATGTAATTTTAATTCATGACTCCACTATTCCAATGGCATCCAATAGCTTTCTGAATAAAAACAAGATTCCTTGGCTTAGTCTCAGAATGCAATCGTTTTATAACTCAAAGTCTGGCTCCAGCTTTTTTGGCTGTCTTATGCCCTCACTTGTTCACATGCAGTCTTCATTCCAATCTTATCACACCACTGAATTGTCCCCAAAAGCCTTACTTTTTGTGTGTGTGTATGTGCGTTTTGGTGTATGGTTTTTCCCCCCTATTTCTGGAATGTTCTTCCTCTTCTATTTTTGGTGCCTACCTTTCAAGACTTAACACATGTGTCAGATCCTCTGTGAAGCCCATTTTGAATCCAAGGGGTGACTGAGATGTCCTTTTTCCTTTGCTTGACTCTATAATTACCCTAGTAATTACAGTGTGTAGAATGGTTTATTTGTATGTACAAGCCACCCAAATTCATCAGACATGGCCTTTTATCCTAAATTAAGTTCTCAAACTTAAGGCTGCATTTGAATAACAAAGGATTTTTGAAACACCAGTTGCTGGGTTCTGCTCACAGAACCCAGTTCCTCAGTTGCTAGTTTGGGTGGGGTCCAAGAATTTGCATTTTGAACAAGTTTCTAGTTGATGCTAGTGCTGTTGCTCCAAAGACCATACCATGAGGACTGGTACTTGACATGATCAATTTTTGTGTTTAGCACTTCTTCTGAACTTAGTAGGAGCTTATTAAATGTGTTTTAATCATCAAAAGTACATGTTTGAATATTTAAAAAATAAATTAAAAAAACCTACTTGAGTTGGGTCTTAATTATGTCACCTCCTCAGTGGATATAGGCACAATAAAGTTATTTATTTAAAAAACAACTCATTATTTAATCACATGGATATGATGTATTATTTGTTCCCATCAGATTAACCTAGGGAAAGTTTTAGTATATGGACCCTGGACCACACCCTAGACCAGCCAACTCAGTCTGAGAGTCCATGGAACCCTGTGTTTAACATTCTCCATCTAGGTCATTCCTTTGTAGTCAGCCTATCCCCAACCTGGGTAATCAACATTGAGCAGCCTTGACAAACAACCTCAAATAAGCTATGCCTTACTTACATTAATATAAACTGTCTATCTACTTAACTCTAGGAAGTTTTTAACAAGCCTTTGCTTAAGCATGACATATAAAATGAAAATATGAAAAGAACCCCTTAGTACTACAGTACTGACTATATAAACTTCAGGCGTCTCCAGGGGCTGAGTGCGGGGCGTGGGGCAAGAAGGCTGGCTCCTAATTTTAAACATTGCTAAAAGAAAGGAATAGCTAAAAGCACCATCTACTGTGCCACTATAACTCGTCTTGAAATAGTTCCCAAGTGCTTATTATACTTTCCACATAGGTAATTTTAATTTCTTAAACTGATGCCATAAAGTGAAGAGGTGCACCTCCAGGTAGGTTACAGCACTAGTGTGTGACCCAGCTGGATGAGTCATGTTGGAGCCTCTGTCAGGACAGCCCCCACAAACTGACCTGAAAGACAGAGCTTTCCCTCTATTATGGCCTGCTCTCAGTGGGCTCCAAATTGGTTCAGATTAGATACATCAATTTAGGAAAAAGAGAGCCTCTTCAATCTATCCAAGTGACAAGGCAACATCCCAGGAGAGAGACCCGGAAATGAAAACTTAAAAAATAATTTGTCCTCTTAATCCAAAGAAAAATGGACAGAAATGAGTAGGTTTTAAAAATCCAGATTCATTTTATTCAACTGTCATTGCTCAAATATGCTGGGAAGTAGCCAGTTATGGTTGAAGGTGACATTATTCATTAGCAGATATATAGGTCTGCTGCTCTTTTCATATCTCTTGGGGGTCAAATACTTTGAAAACAGCAAAAGCAAGTTTGTTTCTGGGAAAAAGTTGCTGCTTTTTAAATACCAAATACAGGTTTGTGGCATTATTTGTGCTAAAAATTTACTCTTGGGAAAAGTGATCAATTTGCCATGTTGCATATTAAGAGAGAGAATGAGAGACAGATAGGCAGACAGATGGACATTGTTGTGAGAGACAAACACCAACTGATTGCCTCCTATAGGTGCCCTGACCAGGGACCAATCTGCAACTTAAGTATGCGTTGTGACTAGGAATTGAACTCGCAGCACTTTGGTCTACAGGACAATGCTCCAACCAATTGAGACGCACCAGCCAGGGCTTAGAGCCTTGAACTGACCTGCCCAACCTTGTATTTTCAGTTAGTGGCAAAGTCATTAAGACCAAAGTACTCCATAACCATAATCATTAAGACCAAGGTCCTTTGTCTCCCAGTGAAGAGCTCCTTTCCCTGTACTGCACTGTTTTTAAAATCTTTAACAGTTGAAGTTATTTATATTTTGTTTGACTATATGGGTGATGATCATCAACTTAAAATGGAGCCCTGGCTGGTAGCGCAGTGGATAAGGTGCCGGCCTGCGAACCCAAAGGCTGCAGGTTCGATTCCCCAGCCAGGGCACACAGCCAGGTTGCAAGCCAGGTCTCCAGTCAGGTCTGTGGCTGGAGGCAGCTGAAAAGCAACCATACATTGATGTGTCTCTCTCCCTCTCTCCCTCTCTGCCTCTCTCCCTTCCCCGCTTTCTAAAAATAACGAAATAAAGTCTTTAAAAAATAAATAAATAAAATAAAATGGAGAAGAGCACTCCCCGTCCTCCCTCTCAGAAGCCTCCTTTTCAAGTTGTCAGTCCTGATCTCTGCAACCCTGCATTAACTCAGCCAGTCGTGTGCCCTCAATCCCCACCCCACAGGCCTGGATACAGATGAAAGAGCCCCTCAGGTTCACCTCCAGAGCAGTCATGTTTTTCTGGTTTGCTGCAGATAAGCGGTTAGCTTCTCCGATTTTATCCGTGGCTTCCCTCAACAGGTCCCAAGCATCATCTAGCTTGTTTTTGTAGTCTGTCAGTTTCTCCCCGAGGTCCTTCTCCAGCTTTTCATTTTTCCCTCGGGGTTCTCCGAACAGCCTCTGCACCGTCTTCAGCAGGCCCTCCGCCGCTCTGCAAGCACCCAGCCCACCACAGACAGTGAGTAAGGCCTGCCACTTCCCCAGGGTTTATGGGTACTGAACTATATTACAAAGAATGCTAATACGAAAAGAATGGAAAAATAAGGCCATGTTTAAAGAAGTCCAATTATACCCTCAACTGAGTTGAAAACTGACGCCTGAAAAGTGGCATGTCTATTTAACATTAAAATCGAACTCCCTAAATCCACACATTTTTCATGTATTGGTAATATCACATTTCAATGGGAAAGGACCTCCTCCTCATAATCTGATGGATGACGTGAGTTTAATGATTTACTTCACATACCAACAAAAATGCTACCTGATTCAACATCATGAGACATTTCCTGTTACTTCGAATATAAGGTATGAATATATTAATTGATATGTTTTGGCTAGAAAAGGTGAACAGAACTCTGTTATTGACATGTTACTATCAAGTCATGTTTTGGATCTACTTTTATTTTCTCCTGAGCAAGCTGAGAGTTTCCTGGGATTAAGTTAATAGTTTTTTTAAAGTGAAAATACCTGAACTCTTAAGAAAGGCTGAGTACTAGAAAAAACAACACTAGTTCTGACACTAGTAGGCATCATAATCTTCTGAAGGCAGTTACCAAAACATTGCTGCACTCTTTTCCTAACGTTTCTGTCTCAGCAGTTTTAGGATGAGGTTTGATCATTTGTATTTCTAATAAGTTATCAGGTGTTGCTGATGTTAGTTTAGTATACATTATTTGAGTATTAATAACCCCATCACTTTGAAGTTAGCTGTGAATGCAAACATGTATTTTAAAAAATTAAGTGTGTTCACATGAGTTAATTAGCATCAGTAAAATCAGTATCACTATTATTCCCATCTCAAATTCCCAACCCTGATTTCAAGGTATTAAGCATTTATTATTTGATGACTTGTTCATTTAGCATTTTGTGAGGTGACAAAACATATCGGATGATCTGCAAAATTCATAGTTTTATTTATTCAAAGGTATTTTCATCACAACAAAAAAACTGTTGATAGTTTAAAAGTTCTAGATACAGGCAATCATTAAAGCAATCCCTTAAGTCTAATTATAGAGGGGAAAGCACCATAAAAGATTAATTACTTTATTATTTCTATTTAAGCAAAGCATATTTCAATCCATTTTAGAGCAAGATAAATTATAAATAAGTGAGTAAAAACTAAATAGCAAGCAAAGTATCTTATATGCATCTGTGTGATGGAAAATCTAGAAACTGAACAACTTGGAAAGCTCCATTCATCAAATGAAAACAGAGGATCTACTCACACCAACTCGTCTTCAGCAACTTCTTTCTGTGCATCTAGATTTTTCCTCCTCAATTCGCCCATCATCCGATCAATCTCTTTCTGAAGCTCTTGCAAATTTCTCTCAAAGGTCTTGTCTTGAATTCCTAGAGTTTCATTTAGCTTTATAGCCTTTTCATTTACAGCTGCAGGGGGTAAAACAAATTTTGCAAATTAGTGAACAAGAGTGCTGCGTGCAAAAATGCCACTCCACTCTGCCCTTCCCCACCACCTCCAAATGAGTTGTAGTCTGCTGCAGTGTTCCTGCAACAGAGGCGGTTAATACAGCAAGCCTTACTCAACAGGGACGTGCCACATTTCTCCAGGTCATGTTTCTTTTTTGGGGGGGGGGGGGTTGTAATTAAAGCTGGGTATCTTTACCTTAAAAAAGGAAAAAAAAAAAAAAAAAAAAAAACAGAAAAAATGTAGCTCAAATTCTTTACAGGTAAAGGGTAAAAAATGAGATGCAGCATAACTCTTAGAAGCTGAAAATATAAGGTCCTCATTGCCAGTAAGACAATACTATTCAGTCTATTTTAAAATATTGACGACAGAAATACTATCAGTGAAGAGATATCTAAAAATGAACCTGTCTTTGCACCTCCACACAGTTCTGTTTTCATGTTATTTTTATTTATTTATTTATTAAGATTTTATTATTTCCAGAGAGGGGGAATGGGAGAGAGGCAGAGTGGGAGAGAAGAATCAATGTATGGTTGCCTTTCACCTGCCTCCAGCCACAAGCCTGGCTGGAGACCAGGCCTGCAACCTGGTTATGTTCCCTGGCTGGGTATATACCCCTATTAAACCAGTGACCCCTGGGTTTGTAGGTTAGTGCCAATCCACTGAGCTACCAGCCAGGGCTCTCTAAGTACTCTTTAAACTAAAAGTGAATATGTTATTTTCTTACTCAAAGACATATATGACAGCTTTAGCATGTTTTCAACGGTATTGAAAAATAATTGTAACAAATGTATCCTTTAAATTTACTTATTTATTTCTATCTTATTTCAAAGAAAATTAGTAGTTTAAAAATTTTTTAAACAAGATAAAATTAACTAAAATGAGATAGTAAAGATTAAAAAATAATCTAAACCAAAAAAGAGGATGGATGTAATACAACAACATTAAAATAAAAAAACAAACAAACACACAAAAAAAATCTAAATCAGTAGAAACACTAAATCTAAATCAGTAGAAACACTAATAGGCAAAAAGGACACCATAATGTTCAGTACAGGGGATCCTAATTCTGGCACTAGGCATCTTAGTAGCCAAGGCATAGCAGGGGACAAAAATGAGGTACTGAAAAGGAATACAGTATATGTAACATACAAATAATTCCTTGGAAGTAGCTGTTTTTCATGATGAACCTGAAAATTTCTCTGATGGGCAAATTTATCATAAATGACAAATACTACTGTGATATGGGAAACAGCAAAAACGAGTGCCTGGCATTTATTAAGTCCCATTACATGTCAAGAAACACGCTGATGGGTTTATGTATGTTCACTCATTAATTCTGGTAGCATGTGAAGTAAAATATAGTTTATTCAAAATCTAATCAGAAGTCATAGCATAGTATACTTCAAAAATTACACCGAAGTAAGAAAGCTTTAGGTTAATAGATGATGATTATCTGTAAAGAGGCCATGACTTGTGGCAGAAGATAGGATGTGTAAGGTTTTCCAGCTATCTAAAAACAGACCTGAAAAAGATCATAACGGGCCAAAGCACTCACTCTTCCCACAGCAATTTACTGCCACTAATCAAACATAAAAGTACTAATGAGTATTCCAATTATTGTCATTTTAAGAAAAAAAAAAAAGGTATGGATATGTTTTAGTTCCCACTTAAAGCTTTTGATGAATTAATTGCCTTTCCTGATTTAAAAAAATATCCCCTGAACTACCAAGCCATGCAGTACAAATACACACACATCTCAGTTTGAAGTTAGTTTAACTTTGGCATGTTCAAATTTAAATTTTGAAATTTTAACAGTTGGGTTAATTTTGCTAAAGTTCTTTAAAAAGTGGTGTGGCTATGATTTTTGTCATCTTCTATGTTAGTACTTGGTGGGGGACAGAATAGTATTCATTTATTTCTCAGGTACAGAGTCACAGCTACCCCACATAGCACTTCATGTGAATTAGAAAAAAAGGTGCCCAATCTGAACAAACACAACCAGTCTGCCTAACTGTAGACAATTTAGGGAATGGGAGACACCTTTAATGATAGTTAATCCTTGTCTCTGTTGGGTAGATTGGGGATGGGGAGGAAAGCCTGGTTAAATACCATTTCCACTCTGCCCCCTGCTGGTGGCTTTTGTGCAGTGCACAAACTGGGAGCTGGAGGGCACAGGGTAGACAAGCAGTGAATCAGTGCTGATAACCGGAGCCTGCAGAAACCATGTACTAACAGTTACTCTTTTGTCCCAACGTTTGATTGACATGATAAAAAACGAGGTCACAGGTTAGGTTTCTGGGTGTTGAGTGTTTGAGATTGAGGTGGAAGGAAAAGGAAAGATCTTAGACGAGGGCCTTGAGGGACCCAGGGGAAGAGTGGGATTCTACCTGCAAAGGGATTTCTTTTCCCCGCCGGGGGAGGGTGGGCACTTCAAGTAGCATTAATGGAAAATAAAACCAGGAAAAGCATAACCATGCAAATGAACTGATATTTTCTTGGGAGGAGTAATTTCTCTTTCAGATCCTGACATGTTTTATCTGAGATTGTGCCTCAGATTACAATTCTGTTTCTTCTTGCTGTGGGGAATTGTGGGGAGTTTCCGTCTCTTCTGGCGAGTGATTCCTAAAAATTACCTGTCAGGATCTGCCTTGAAGCTCTATCTCCTGTCCTGACTTATTTGACTATATGACAAAGCAAATTATATAAAATGCATAACGTTGTAGAGTAATAAAAATACTTCCTGTTTTTAAAGCCAAAAAGAAAGACAATGGAATAACCAAACCCTTTTTCTTACTTTCTTCACACGAATGCATGATTATTACATATTAATAGATAGTGAAGAAATGATGAGTTTTTTAAACCTGTTTTCAGTAAGAGTTTCTCTCTCCGGATTTTTGCCCAGAGATGGCAAAGATGGCTTCCATTGATTCCCAATCAGATTGGCAGGTGTCGAGAATGGACCCCTGGAGACCTGCAGGCTAAGTACAGCTTCTGGTAACTGCAGCACAGCTAAATCCCAAGCAGCAGATGTTCATTAAAAACCAGTCCCAAGTGTTTTAGAAGGCATTTGGAGGAGTTAAAGTGCTGCTTTAATGTACCGAGTAAATAGATAAAATTAGCCTTAAAAAATTAAACATCTATTAACTAGATTTGAACACAAACAATAGCAAATTGTAAGTTGCCCATTAGTTATTTAATCATAATAGCCAATCCTTAAAATTTGAAGCATTCCTAAAGGAGTACATTCAATTTACTGCTATTCTGCACTCCTAATTACTAACTTACTAACTGTTGTCATTAATTTAACACTCTAGGTTGTAAGTTCTCAGCAGATAATGCCTGTGAATAACTTGACCAAAATACTTTTTAAAATCCAACTTTCAAATTTAGAAGTAACCCCTCTTCCTAGAGAAATTCCATTCCTGTTGGAAGAAATAATGATTGAATGGTGACTGTTGTAATACCTTCTGCATCCCGGACAAGTTCCTTAACAAATTCTCCTAAGGAGTTTGCTCTTGTGTTGGTCCTTTCAGCATCTTGTCCAGTTTGTTCACCATCGGCTGTCACTTTGGTAGCCTAATGATCCAAATTTGAGAAAAGCATAATTAATAAAGATGATGACACTACTGTTAGATAAATTCCCACTGGCTGCATTTTCTTTCAAATGTTACTTGGAGCCAAAGGCAATCGATGAATTATTGATCAGATGTACGGGAAGTGATGCCCTGTGCTCAAGTATACAATTAAACTTTATTATTTCTTCCATTAAATAGAAATCAGAGAATTGTACTTGGTTTTTTAAAAACCCTCTCTACACAAAATGGCACAGAGGAAGCGATAAAGCACAATTCTTTTTGAAATATCTTTTAGGTACTGTTGTCAAAAGATTTTAATGAATTCTTCAATCTGCACATATTGCAGTTTTGCCCATATTTTATTTACTGAAAAAGTGTGGACTGTAGCAATGAGGGAGGCACAGGCAGTCTGTTTCAATAAGCTTGATCCTATAGATTTGGTTTAGATCAATACGTTAATTAAAGAAACAAATGGGGAAATACTTAGCTACTAAGTAGTAAATGCTTGTTTTATAACACTCTAAAGATGTTGGCAGAACATTAAAGAAGGATAAATGCTAAGTTTTCCCATATGTCATCACCAGAAAAGATGGATGTTAATCACAGAATCATACATTACTGTCAATAAAATAAAACAGAACCCCCAAACAGCCTCCCCAAGAGACTCTGCATACAGTTTTACCTTTATTCACATTGAAGATACCATTTGGACACAATGGAATACATTTCATATGTTCATAGTTAAGATCTACCATATTTAGTCACATAAAAATGGCATGTGTAACATTAAATTTTCTCAAAAGATACTACAAGGTTTATAAAAGCCTAAAATAGGTTTATATTTTATTTTTATGTGTATGCATATGCTAATAAATATGATTTCTTTTTAAATAAAAATTGGAATAATCTAACTGCAGATAATGAATCAAAGCATTACAAACTGCATCAAAATACTTTGAATAAGATCCAAGTTGGCAAAGTAGATTCTCTGCAAATACCAGGGTGTTTGCATTCTAGATGCTCAAAGAATCTACATTTTTTAATACATAAAAGTGGATTTTAAATAGAACTTGAAATAAAACTAAATGTCTAGCCAGCACAGAACATGGTTAGAGATGCTACAGAAATTGCACTGCATTTTGTGATTTCCCAGGGGCAGTAAGGAATTTAATTCATGCAAGTTTCAAAGTTTTACATAAAAGGTAGTCTATAAAGTCCAACTATTATCATCTTCTCAACTTGCAAATGTTACTATCACACATAAAAGGACAAAAGAATGAGAATCCACTGGAAGCTTTAAAATTTTCTCTTTACAGTTTACAATATATATGCAAAATGATTTGGAGGGTATTAGTCAATATATTAGAATGTTCTAAATTAACTTCTAAAATATTAGAAATTATTTTACCTGTTAGATTTATATATCCATACCATGCATACGTATAAATGCATAATTTCTTAAATGTTGCTTTTGAATTACTAAGATTTTAGCTGTCTAACCTGCTTTAGATACTTGTCTAGTCTAGAGTTGACTGTGCTCTATTACATTACTTCTATTTTTACATATACACTGTAATATGGCACTGGATCTACTTTATGGTCATCTTTCAATATCTTATCATGAGAATTACTGTATTACCAGCACTAGTATCTCTTACTATAGAGAAAATGTACACTATCATTTGAACATAATTTTTTTTTTTTGCTTTTTCAACATCTTACCTACGAGGTCTGTCCCAAAAGTATTGGTGGTGCAAGCTGTTTAAATTTTATTGATATTGGCTTGATATTTTTGGGACAGGCCTTTATATATTATCAGAAGATCATAATTTACAGAAACATTCACACCTTCAAGATTAACAACTGGTAATAGTTGAAAGCATCAAAAACTGTTATTGTTAAAGAGTTTATTTATTTATTTTTAGAGAGGGGAGAGGATGGAGAAAGAGAAGGAAAGAAGCATCAATGTACAATAGAAATATCGTGAGGCAACACCAGTGTGCCCTGACCAGGAATCGAACTGGCTACCTTTCAGTTTGCGGCATGGTGCCTAACCCATTGAGCCACACCAGTCAGGGTAAAAGCATGGAACTTTTTGAAAATCAATGTATATGGATCCACTTTTCCTTTTAAATTCTGGATAATCAGAAATCTTCATTGCTTTGATGTCTACTGACCTAATTAATTTATACAGTGACATCGAAGCATCGTTATTAACAAACTCAGTACTGGTTATATGAGTACTCCAACATGAAGATGTCAACATTTTTTTACATGACCCATGTTAAGAAACAAGTTAAAACAGTGATGATCAAGACTCCCAGCAATCAACCTCAAATGGCTTCCTTTTAGTCTATGACATGTGTCAAACTCTTTCCTTCTTCTTGCCTTCTTGTGTCCTGTTGTCTTGGCCTGAAACGAGCTTTTCCTCTATTCTTTCAGGGACTGGCACCTTACCATCCATTAGCTTTCAGTGTAGTAACCATTTTTTCATGGTGCGGCCATTTGCAGGGCACCTATCCAGGTTTCTGCACTTCCTGCAGCAAAACACTCCCTTCTCAGCACCGTGTATTACAGAATTTCTTACGTGTTGGCTTTTGCATCTATTGGCTACTTCCCTGATGGTATAGTAAGCTCTTAGAGGGCAAGAACTTGGTTTGTTTTGCTCACCACTTTACATCCAGCTCCTAGTATGATGCCTACCTTACAGCAAATATTGAATGACTGTGGTTAAATACATCAACTAAACAATAATTTCTTAGCTAACCTTGCCAGCCTTATTGCCTACCTTTCTATGAATGTTCCTGGAAAAAGCTTTTGTTTGTAGTATTGCTCTTTAACTCTTTCCCAATTATCCAAAATAAATCGAGCCTTTGAGATTCAGTTCCAACCTCCCCTGCTCTGTGAATCCATGCCTGACTATTTTACACATGCTCTCCTTTCTTAGATATTAAAAAAATCAACCAACAAACAATGATCATGATTATTTTGAGTAATTACTTTGTTAAGTCTTTTGCTCTATGTATCTAATCTTCATCCTCTGGGGGTGGCATGTTCTCTTGCCATATGCCTTCTTAGTACCATTCAACCTGGCCATGTGCCTGGTGCTATGCTTGTCAGTAAATGTGGATGGCTGGCTATTTTATGGGCATTTTTCAGAGCCTCATAGGAAGCTGCTACTCAAGAGCTGTAGCTGAGTGCTTAGGAGGAGAGCCAGGCCTGAGAGCCTTCAGGTTCCAGCATGCTGCATTCTAGCTGGCTTCATGGTGATTCACAATTAGCCTGTGATTACACACCAAGTACTATGCTGGTGCATGTAGGGTCAGAGGTTGTGGGTAAGCACAGTGCTTACCAAGGAGGAGGATGGCCTTTCCTCAGCACAGACAAGAATAGCTGCCTCCCTTGGATGGACTCTAGGACAGGAGGGGATGTGAGGTGCCTGGGATGTGAGGTATTGTGATATTTACACTCTAGAAGACGGGTGACATAGTCAGGCTCAGCTGCATCCAGACTGACATGTGTGTTCAGAAGAGCTTACAATACCCTCCTATGCCCCATTTACTCTTCCTGCTGTTAGAGATACACAGAGGGTGTGAGCCCTAGTTTTATACTGCTGAAAAGAAAGATATGGAGGGGTTAAGTGACTTATCTAAATTTACACGTGCAGGGAATTGAGGACAAAACACTAATTTTCTGTCTCAGAGCTTTATACTCTGTCTGGATGGGACATCCAGGAAGACTAGGAAAACACAGGAAACAGTTGAAGATTCTGGTGGAAGGAGGGACATTGCTCCAATTTAGGTATAACTTTGTATATGCATAAGCTTCTGGTTTAAGTAAATCAATATATTTAAAAATCCATATCAGAACAGCATTTAGATATATTTTTAAAATATCATGCTTCATTACACAGTAATGACATTGAAGAGTCACCCTTGTCAAAATCATCCATGAGAGACTCCCCAAAGAAAGCCTACAGCAAATGCACTGTCACCTATGGGAAGTGGTGACAGGCAGTGGTAGCAATGGAAGTGTGAAATTCACAAAATTCAGCTTCCCCGTGCTAGGCTATTGGAAGTGCTATAGATGAATGTGAATGGTGCATGATAGGACCTATCTGGTACAGTTTCGCTCTTGTTGTGTTTATTAAATTACCATTCCCATCCCTTAATCATTTTCCCTCTTATTCACCATTATCTTGTCCTTTGAGCATTTGACAAATGTCTTCTCATTTTTTCTAATAAGTTGTACAATTTTCCTTTCATTCTCTGTCTTTAATTTTCTTATTTTTATATCCTTTTACCTCTATCCTATAATCTTTCTAGTGTTCCATCGTAAATGATTCCTTATGCAATACCTTGTCTTACTTTTGATTATGTTTTTTTTCTTTATATTCAAGTTCACGCAAATAGGTATGTTTTTCCCTTTCTAGAGTGTTAATATCTAGGCATCATGCATTACCATTATGCACACGTTCATTTACTTCTAACAATGCAGCTGTTAGTTTCTTGCTTTAGCTTGAACAGTTCTCATGGTGCCTCTTGAAATCTGCACATAATTTTCTTGGTTGGATATTACCAGTGTATCTCATATTCTGCCTTCTTTATGTTAAAACTAGAATCTAATGGAGGAAATCAAGCTACTGAATGGGCGACATTGCTCAGATGCCATCCAACTTTGCATTTGCAGACTTAATATGGCTTCCTGCTGAAGTTAAATTTCAGATCTAATCATTCATACGATATTTTCAAGCATTGTTTTCGATCACTACTTGTTCTTTATATCTGTGGGTGAAGTGCTCCCCAAGTATGCTGTTAGGGCAGACACATGAGGAAGGAGATAGGGAGCCCCAACTGACACCAGAAAATGATAATAAGTCAGTTCCATGTGGTATTTCCCCCTAAATATTACAGATGTCAATTTTGAAAGTTTCAAACCAGCAAGTATAACTCGTTATACATTCTGTCTCCCTCTTTCTCTCTCTTTGAACATTAATAGTAGACACGTTAAAAAGAGGTTCTTGGTAACATAAACCTCTTAAAACTATAAACAAGGCCTTATAAACATATAATATTATTGGCACTTAAATCATTAAAAGGCTAATTTCATCCTTTTGGAAATGCTTAAACTTCATTTAAATTTGATTTTTAAATTTTACATCAGCAGTAAAAGACAATGTAGATAAAGCTAAACTTTGATATTTTATATAGTTCACCTTAATACATGAATAACATTCTCTTCTTATAGAATATAAATATATAAGAAGTATCTATTAAAGAAATAAAAATACTCTTAGTAGAATTATAAATATATTCTTGATTTTAGTATATTTTAGAGAAAATTTAAAATTAACACTTATTTTGGGTTTCTCTACCTTTCATCTGGTTGTTCAAATATTATGATTTAAATTATTCACATTAGTTAATTAGTTAAACAAACATTGACTGAACACCTACTATGTACACAGTATTGGTGATACTGTAGTGAGAAAAAAAGACATACTTCCTATTGGTTTGGAGCTTATGGTCTGATGGGGGCAAAAAGGTATTTGTTCAATGACCATGAAAATAAATTTGAAATTATAAACTGAAGAAAAAACACAGTGGCGTAAGGCAATTATAGAAGAAATCTCATCATAGCTAGAATGTCTCAGAAGGCTCTTTCTTGTAAGACAGGCTTCTGGGAGCTAAAGTTTGAAGGGTGAAGAAGGAAACATGACATAGGAGGAGGTGATTTACTTCAAGGCCAACCAAAATCTGTGTGGAAAGGCTCTGGGTGGGCTGAGGTAACTGAAGGACAGTAAGGCTGAAGGGCAGATGGCCAGGGGCCAGGGGGTGGAGATGTGGCCAAAGGGAAGGTTTTGGCTTTTATCTAGGAGCAATGAGAAGTCACGGGGGAGAGTTTAAGTATGAGGGTGGCATAAGCAAGTGTGGAATAGCAAATGAGCACTTTGGCTGTGCTGTAGAGGACAGATTGGGAAAAAGACAAGAGCAAAAGCAGAGGGACCAGCTGGAAAGTAAATGTGGTAATCCCAAACTAAAGACTATGGGGAGTAAATGGGAGTGGATAATGGAGATGAGATCATGGAAGTGGGACCCAGTAAATTTGGTAATTGGTGAGAGAAGTGGGAGGACAATGAGGAAGAACGGCATGGAGGAGGATTTATAGGATTTTGGCTTATATGTTTAATGCTTCAGAGTTCAGGTGTCCAGACAATGAATTGGGGGTGAGATGAGGCTGGGGAGTTAGTGAGAGTCAGATTACAATGGGAGAGCATGACCTGTCATCCTGAACAAATAAAGAGCCATTGTAGGATTTGAAGGAGAGTGACATGATCAGATCAGTGATTTAGAAAGTTTGCCCTGAGCCTCTGGCTAGGTAGTTCAGTTGGTTAGAATGTCATCTCTATACACCAAGGTGGCAGGTTTGATACTCAGTCAGAGCACATACAGCAATCAACCAATGAATTCATAAGTAAATGGAACAACAAACTGATTTCTCTCTCTCTCTCTTTCTTCCTCTCTCTCACTAAAAATCAATCAACAAATAAATAATTTTGTTCTGACATACAACCATTAATTGGTTGGAATTAAATAAAGGTTAGAGATAGAGCTCCTAAAAGAAAATATGTATTGGAGATGGGTTGAGGGTGAAGAAGAGGGTAGAGTGAAGAGAAACCTATTGATTTCTTTTTTAGGAGATGCAGTGGAGGATAAATCAGAGGTTCCTTAAGGGAAAGTATGAGTTTTGAGAGGAAGATGAGTTTAAATTCAGATGTCCAGTTGGTAGTTAGAGACATAGGACAGAAGCAGAATAATGAAATCTATCTTGAAAACACAGATTTTCAAATCATCAGCATACACATGGCAACTGAAGCCTAAAGAAAGCGTTTAAAGAATGACAAGAGATGCAAACTATGGACTGGACCTCAAGAAAACTAACTTGAAGGAATGGGGAGGAAAAGAGGCTAAGAATGAAAAAACAGGGAAAAGAGGATGTCAAGATGGAAGGAGTTTTGGAAGTTGCAATTATTATAGGGAGTTCAAGCAAAATAAAGTTTCATTGGATTTAGTGGCCAAGTTTTCACTTGGTTATCTCATGGACATAGTCTTAGTAGAATGCTGGGAATGAAAATCTATACTGCAATGGAGTGGGAAGTGAATGTAGATCTGTCTCTGAATCTTTTAAAAAATTTGGCTGTGAAACAAAAGCAGCTGAGGGTAGGAGCAGAGGTTTATAGGATTGTCATCAAAAAGCATCTCAATATTCCACACATATTGTAGGACAGCTTGAATATATTACATAGGATTTTCGTATTTAAGGAACTTATATTCCAATTGTGAAATAAAATATCATATAATATATTAAAAGTGATATCTGATTATGCCATATTGTTTTTAGAGAGAGGAAGGGAAACAGGCAGAGAGAGAGACATCAGTGTATGGCTGCTTTTCACCTGCCTTCAGCTATACACCTGGCTGGAGACCTGGTTATGAGCCCTGGCTGGGAATCGAACCAGCAACCTTTGGGATTCACAGGCTGGCACCTTATCCACTGTTACGCAATATTTTGATTATGTAATATTTACACATTAACTACATTATATAAAATACATGTTAAAATGCCTGTTTGGGAGAGGAATATTTTCTTTATCAAGGGCTATTAAAGAACTAGAGGGCCTATGAAAAAACATGGGCACAAAATGCATTAGCATTTAAAGGGGTGAGGGCAGCTCCCACACCAGATGCAGGATGAGTCTTGCCAAATGCTTTAACAAATATAAAAAGTATATCAGTCCTAAAGCAACTGGTCAGCCAACAAAGCAGGGGAAAGGGGCACCAAAAAAATTGGCTGCACCAGTGAAAGCACTTCCCAGAGGGAAGGGAGTGGGAGCCAACAGATGGCTACAGGCTCACAGTGGTTCTCAGCCTGGCCTGATACCAGAATCACCTGGAGAGCTATTAAAAGTCCCAGTGTTCATACTGAGCCTCAGACCAGTGATGTCACACCTCTGGGGGTGAGACCTGGCACCAGGTAATCCCCATGTCTAGTTTAGGGAGATGACTCCTAATGTAGCTGAGGATAATAGAAAGTCCTGGCCACTGCACTTCTCCTATGTTGGTCCAATTGCTGGATCATTCATGGCTGTGAGTTAAAATTATTGGTGATCTTAGTCCAATGTTACTGGATATCTAAGTTATTATCTAGCCCTCTAGTTATTATGCCATGTGTATCAATTCACCTTTTTTAAATCATGTACCTTGAACACAGGTTAAGAAGGAATTGAGTATTTAAGATCTCCATGACAGCTCTGTTTTAAATTATACATGTATAAGGTAGAGACTGGTTAATTGATAGGAGAAAATTTCTACTCCTCCCCTGCTTACTTCATCAAGGAGATCTTTGCTTTCAGCAGTCTTATTTCTAGGCTTTTGTGCTTATAAAATCTGAAGAATGGGCAAATAAAAATGGTGTTGGGATGTGAAAAAAGGAAAAAAAGAATAATTTTACAGTGCAGAAATCTGGCAAACAGTACCTCAGCCAGGTGATCAGGAGCAACATCAATAGTAATGACATAGTGATTTGCATGGGACTTAATATGATGTGATAAAAATGATACTTTTCTTCTGTAGCCTTTCCCCCAATAAACCTATAACTCCATTCTCATCATAAGAAAAACATGAGACTAACCTCAACTGAGGGACATACTATGAAATACATGAACTTATCAAAACTATCAAAATCATCAAAAACAAGTAAAGATGCGGAAACTGTCACAGTCTAGAGGATACACAGCCTAGGACATGATGATTAAGTATGATGTAGTATCCTGCATGGGATCCTGGAACAATAAAAAAAAGTGAAGTAAAAGCTAAGGAAATCTGAATAAAGTAGTCTTTAGTTAATAATAACGAATCAATATTAAGTCACTAGTTGTGACAGATATATCATACTAAGATATTAACAAGAGGTGAAAACAGTGTGGGGTACATAGGAAATTTCTGTACTATCTTTGCAATTCTTTTGTAAATCTAAAACTATTCTAATATTTAAAAGTTTATTTAAAAGTAATATTAAAATTAATTCAAAGTGTATCATAAATGTAAAATGCAAAACTCTGTATATAAATATAAAATATAAATCTCCAAGATAGTGTAGGAGAAAATCTAGATGATTTTGGGTATGGTGATGACTTTTTAGATACAATACCCAAAGGAATGATCCATAAAAGAAATAATAAATTGGACTTCATTCAAATGAAAAACATCTGTGCTATGAAAGACACTGTTAAGAGAATGAGAAGGCGAGCCACAGACAGGGGGGAAATATTTGCAAAAAAACATACTTAATAAAGGATTTAACCAAAATATACAAAGAACTCCTAAAAGTTAATAATAAAAAAAGCTAAATAAAAAATGAGAAATAAACTTGTCTGGGTACATTTGGGCTGCTATTATAAAATGCTATATACTAGGTTGCTTATAAACAACAAATTTATTTCTCACAGCTTTGGAGAGTGGAAATTGCAAAATCAGTTCCTCAGCAGATTAAGCATCTGATGAAGGCCTGACTCCTGGCTCACAGACAGGATCTGTTTACTTTGTCCTCATAAGGCAAAAAGGGGTCAGATTCTCTTGGGAGTCCCTTTTGTAAGGGCACTAATTCCATTCGTGAGGGCTCCCCAATCATGACCTAATCACCTCCTCAAAGCCTTACCTACTAATATCATCACCTTGGGGGTTAGGATTCCAACAGAAGTATTTTTGAGGGGACACAAACATTTGTCCGCAGCAAGATCTGAACAGACATCTCACCAAAGTAGATATATAGATGGCACATAAGTATATAAAATGATGCTCAACATTACATCTCATTAGGAAGCTGTACATTAAAACAACGATGTGATACCACTAGGCACCTATTAAAATGGCCAAAAATATGAAACACTAGCTGTTGGGGCCCACCTGGGAAACAGAAATTTGGAGTCCCCCGTGGGCCAGGCTAAACCTGTAAGTTCCAACTGGAAGACCGGGCATGCTGGGTACATGCATGTTTCCATGTAAAACCAGTAGCCCTGGGGGAGGGGTACTAGGTCATAGGAAAATATGTTAGTTACTATGAAGCCAGCCTGTTCTCTCACCTCACCTAATCCTTTGTTGTATGAACTGCAGAAGTTTTTAAAATTTGAATGCACATCCTGACCTGAGTGAGACCTCCCTGCCCCCTCACTTGTTTTTCCATTTCCCTGTAATTAGCATTGATTAGCACTGATTGACTAGCTATAGGCCTCCAAGTTTACCCCTTTCAATAAAAGACCTTTGGGAACGAAAAACTGGGCCTGAGCCACTGGTCAGATCTTCTTCCCCTTACACAGAGCTGTTTGGGATGGTGTTATCTCATCTGGGGCACTGGGGGACTTTACTGCAGGTCAAGGCTCCCCAAAACTAGCAACATCAAATGCTGCTGGTTGGAATGCAAAATGGTACTAATAATTTAGAAGATAGTTTGGTGACTTCTTACAAGATGATCTAGCATATGATCTTACCATATGATCTAGCATTAGTGTTTCTTGGTAATTACACAGATGAATTGAAAACTTACGTACTTGGATGTTTACAGTGCCTGTATTCATATTGCCAAATCTTGGAAGCAACCTTCTTTCAGTAGATATATTGACAAATAAAACGGTGGTACATTCAGACAACGGAAAAATATTATTCAGTGCTTAAAAAGAAAGAGCTATGAAGCCATGAAAAGACATAGAGGAACTTTAAATGTATGATTACCAAGAGAAATAAGTCAATCCACAAAGACTACAAACTATGTAATTTCCACTATACTCTGGAAAAGAAAACTACAGAGACGGAGGTTAGGGAGGAGGATGGGTGAATAGTAGTTTCAGGTCAGTGATAAGTACTGTATCATATTATGATGGTGGAGCCATGTCATTAAGCATTTGTCAAAACCCGTAGCATGTACAGCATCAAGAGCAAACCCAAAATAAACTAGGAACATTATCATTTGATAATGATTTGTCAACATGGGTTCACCTTTGGTAATAGTTGAGCCACTCTGGTGAGTGATGTGATCATGTGATCATGAGGAGGCTACGCTTATGTATGGGCAGGGGTTATGTAGAAACTTGAGGCATTTTACGATCAGTTTCACTTTGAATATTAAACTTCCGAAATATAATGTCTGTTTTAAAAACATAGTATGGGAAAGCCTGCTGCAAAGATTCAAGGATGAAGGTTAAGACATAGGAAGGTCTGATTCTCCTTGTGAAATATTTCCAGTGTGTCCCTATGCTCAGATCATTAGACCATCACGGTTCAGTGAGGACAATGACTGTGTCAGTTTTGTTTATACCTCTGTCCCCAGCATCTGTCATTCTGTCTTAGCATCTAGAGCATGGAAGACCCACAATAAATATTAACTTAATATTGAAGAAAATGCCACCTGTGTCAGGGAATTTGCTCTAATTGCCTTTACCGAGATTAAATTATTCTGTATGTATGTATTTCTCAGGTACATGTCTTTGTTTTACCTCAAGTTGTATTGTGTATTTACTTGCAGTTGTCCCACATACCTCAATGCTTTTGTACACAACACATACACATACGACATTGCCAGCTCCTTGGAAGAAGACTGAGCCTTCTTTGTATTTTTCATCTGCCAGCACCAAGCCTGGGCCTCCTAGGTGGTGGACATTCGTACGAGGTCTCCCCCAACCCCCAAAGTGTCGGCTGCACAAATTGTTTTAATTATATTGACATTGGCTCGATACTTTCAGGACGGACCTCGTAGGCGCTTGTTGCATTGGGTGTACGCTGCTGTGACCAGTTTAAAATTTCCTATTTAGTTGTATTCCCACAACAAGTACAAAAATTATTAAACATTCAATCAATCCAAGATAAATGTACTCATTACTCTAATTAATGTCTAATTACATTTGGCAACAAACTATTTTGTATTTGTATATTCTTCATTGCTCGTAGGAGATTATGGGAAAGCGTTTGGGATGCTATTTGTAACATCAGGGCCATTGTTCAGCATTTTGTGTTTAAAAGCCCAATGGATTCTGCTGTGGAAATTTTCCTAAACCAGCATCAGGTGAGCTGGAAACAGTGCCGAGCCAGTGGGAAAAGCCAGGGACTAGGCCTACTTAGGTCTCTGGGTTTACAGAACTCTATGCACAGCCATTAATAATACACTTCATGGTATGACTTGAGGTATCCCTTGTTAAAAAAAAAAAAAACTGTGCTAAATATTCTGTAAGAACCTTCTCACTCTAATATTCTTTGTCATTTAATGCTCTTCGACAATCAAACTGGATCCCTAATTTACAGGCTAGTTTTCCTGGTCATGTATTTTTCTGGCCACAAGATGGCAGACTTAATGTTGTTTTATTCACTGTGTCCCAGCCAGGAGAATCTCATCTCACTTGCAGTTTTGAAATTTTAAAACTCTTAGTTCCTTCAAAAGCCTGATCAACGCAACCCGAACTTTACATTCTGATTCTAAAAAGTGTCTTGAATGCTTTGAATTTTCACAATAAAGATTTCCTCTTTTGTGTGGGAACACTGATATGACTGCATTTCTATACAAATGCAAAAACCCCATGAAGAGATCAAAGAGACCACAAGTATTTTCATTTGTTTTTCTTTTTTCCTTACAGAGGCATAGACAGTGCTTCAGAATTCATAAGCAGTGAAAACTGTAGCAGAGGCTACTAGTTAGAGTTTTCAAAATATTCCGGCATTCTGGTATTTTTAACTATTGTTCTTGATGCTTCACAAGTATTCCAACTTTGTGTTACTCGGTTTTCAGATTTTACATGAAGCATAAGTAGCAAATCAAAAATAAATTTATTTCATGCACCAGAAGTGGGAATTTGGAAGAACAAGATTTGCATTTCAGAAATTTAAGTAATTTTCCTTAATTTACATGATCTGTCTGCTTTAAGAAGATTTTTGATTTTGCCAACTTACCCTGGTCAGAAGCTCATTCATTTCCGTCACGAGCGTGTTCAGATTGCCCTCTGCCAACTGAATGAGCCTCTCTGGGGCCCTCTGAGGCGAGAGCAAGTGCTGAAAAAGATGGCATTCATTTATACATTTTAGTAAATGTTTTTGCAGAGATCACAAGCCAGAACATTGAACATAACACAATGTTCCTTTACATACAAAAAAAAAAAAAAAAAAATAGCCTTCTCATCTTCGAAGAAAAGAGAAAGAAAGCATTTCCAGTGGGCATGTATATGCACAGAGCTGTGTGGTATATTCTGGTGAGTAATACAAATTGCAGTCACTTACTGAGAAATTACTATCACAGGCTTTTTTGTTTGGCTTTTTCACTTAATTATCATGACAGTTCCGTGAGATCAATGCTACTCTACTGTGTGTATGAGGAAACTGTGGCTTGAAGAGAGTTAAAAATGTACAGAAGATCACCCAGCCAGGAAAGGGCCAAGTTCAGGTGATGGCGGGTTATGTAAGGCTCACATTCCAATCAACAGAGAACCCAGCGACAGGCTGGAAAGGGAGCTGGAGTCCTGGGCAGAGGGACAGGGCCAGGCCCTACCTCCCTGGCCCAACCTCAGTGTGGCTGGGAGCTGAGTGCCAGGCCATTTTCTTCTCCTGTGGACTGTAATCAATCTCACGGAACACTCACATGTGACAGGGGCGCTCTGTGACAGTGACGAATGAAACAAAAAGAGACCATTCCATAATTTTGTCTAAGCACAGGCAAAGCAATGGTTTCTGTTCTGTGCAAACCACAAAAAACACCCAGCTCCCGTTTTCTGGCCGACAGGAGTGGCCACAGCCCCTTTCTAACGGTAGCTTTTCGATAAGATTCTTCATTCTTCTAGATAAGATTCATCAGAGTCCTCAATTATGGGATCACTCCCACTTCCTCACAGCACCCCGATCCAGCACAAACTCCTATTTCCTTGAGCCTACCCCAGGTTGCCTGGCACCAAACTAATAAATTATTCCTAATGCCTTCATATCAAGGCACCCAAAATTCCCTGCCGTGTGCACTGTTCCTTGTTGCAACAAGTTAGTTAGTAAACCCAACTTTGGACCATCACATGCATGTTCCTGGTAGTCTCTCTCTGGCTGGAATCCAGGGAGCATCAACATAGATCAAGGAACCAAACAAAGAGGATGAATAACTTGCTTAAGGTTTAGATATATCAAAATGGGATGTCAAATAGCCAGAAGAACACAAATCAAGAAAGACTGGAATTTAAGGAAAATCAGGGTCGTTTTGACAAGCATCCAGCCTCAAAGAAGTAGTGACTAAATCCCTTGGTTTAGATCATGGCCACAGATTAAGACATCTTTCATAGGACCTGTCAAGTGATTCATCCATTGCTTAAGTATTATTTAAAATAAAATCTGTATTTGCTTTTCTAGTTTAATTATTTTTAATTCACGCCACGTATAAGGAAAATAACTGATCAGCATCATCCTATTCCTGAATACTGGGCCAACAAGGTAAACTCAGATCCCTCTGCCTGGTTTTCAAGGTTGTTTTTCATATCACCCTGCCCTACTCAAGTCCCTGGAATTATCTTTACTTGCCTGACTTCTAATGTCAGTCAGACAGGCATTGCTAATTCATACCTGCCTCTGTTTGGGTGGCTCTCTTAGTTTCAGTGGGTAAAGTATATATGTGCCTGGGGTCAGGAAGGCCTTGCCCAGGGCACTGGCTGCTCCGAAGTAAGTTATTTTCTGTCTGAGATTTGTAAAGGTGGCTTCCTTCCTGAAGTCATACTGCCTCTATTCAAATTCCTGCTCTACAGCTACTGGCCTTGGGGCCTTGTGTCTCACGTGTAACTGCTCTCTGTACCTCAGTTTCCCTACCTTTCCCACTTTTTGGAGTTTCTTTAAGGTTGATGTATAATAATTCAGGTAAGACCAGTCAATTGTCTAGGACAGAGGTATTCATCAATAAATGTTACTTATTCTTGCTATCCTCATAATTGGTTTCTTCTTCTGGAAAGTAGATGTAATAATATTTACCTTAAAGGCCATGATCTGAATTAAAGAATACTTTCCTTAGAAGAGTATCTGCCAGCTCCTAAATAAATCTTAGATTTCTTCTCCGAGTCCTCACCAATATTTCCTTGCCTATTAAAAGTATGTCTATGCTTCAATTTCTAACACAAATCACACTCTCATTAATAATGCATTCCCTGGTTATTCTGAATCTTACCCATTTTTCCAATCTTTGTACTCTTTGTACATTAAATGTTTATAAAGCACATGGTAATCATGTACTTTTGCTGATTGTTTCATTATGATGTTTAATTATTATTTTTTAAACCATAGACCCTAAGCTTCCTGATGACTACGTAACAGGAGTCACGAGCTACATTATAGGAGTCACGAACTCCCCAGGGAACCAAGCGCAGTACCAGGACAGTCCAGAATCCCTCAATAAATAGCTGATGATTGACTGATTGTGCATATGGAGGCACTTTTCATCTTTTTTCCTCAGGTGAACCCCAACTTCCTTCATGTTCTCCCTTGGCCCATTAAATACTGAAAGCTTGAACAATGGTTTAGAATGTTTTCTCAAATTGGTTCTTAAGGAAATACTTTCAAAGGCCTACTTGGTCTTTAGCACAAATAGCACAAAGTTTTCATCTTGCGTGTTCATATTTATAAGAAACTGAAGTGTTAACGTAAGGATTCCCGGAGCCCAGGCTGAGCACCAGAGAGATGAACAAACGGCCGCCTAATGCTAGTACCCTCATTCACTTGAGTGGTTGGTCACATGGGACACTGACTGAGTGCATGAGTCATTCGCACTTGTCAAGTGATGCCAAACGTCACTTGAGGAGCCCCCGCAAGGGGCTGTCTAGTTAAAATTGTGGAAAGGTGGGAGCAGTGGTTACCCCATTGCACATGTCGATGAAAGACCCTGCATGGAAACAGTCCGAATCTTATTCTTGTTTCAAGCAGCACCTTGCTTTTCGTAAATATCATCTGTGAGTTTAATGTTTTTGGTTTGAATTTCATTGTTTTCTTAGGCTTTTGTAAGCATTAATCTGTTTATACTTTATGGAGTTATAAGTATATGGAGTTCATACCTGATTTTATGTTTGCACATATTTATGTAATATAATAAAAGTCTGGGGGCACATGGGCCTTTTTTCCTTAATAGTAACCTATATATCATAGTTCTCAAGTTTGACAAATATTGGTTAAGACAGTCTCTGAACTTGAGGCAATGGGAAGAATATTTTCCAATTATTAAAGAAGCTTCTGTCATCTTTGCCCTGCCTCTTGCTGTCACTAGTCCAACCTACCTTTAGCTCCTGGGTCACATTTTCAAGGCCATACAGCGTCTTATATGGAGCTGGCAGTGGGCCCGTGAGGTTGATGCTCGTGGCCATCTGCTGCAGCCGGGCCAAGTCTCCAAGAAGAAGGCCGGTACATTCATCCCCACAAACTGTGAAAGGGAGACAGCAGAGAATAGTTACTTCTGCTCAGCATCCTGGGTAGGTGTTCTAAGATTTCAGCTTTGAAGTATTTCATGGCCCAAGTATGGTTCTGTGAAAAGAGGATGCTACTCATCTCAGATAATAAACACTTTAGAATGACTGACATTTGAAAAAAAGGTGAAAAGAACAAGAGAAGAGCCAACATGCCTCTCAGAACCTGAAATATTGATGATGACACAAACTGCAGAACCAGAGAGAAGGATTTTGAGGTAAACACCTATATTGCAGAAATATTAAAGGAGAGGTAAGATCTGAAATAGAACATAATGCCCCAAAAATATCCACAAGAGCAATCTAGAGGAAATATGTAAATAAGGAATAAAAACATGCTCCTAAGTCTAAACATGTATGCAAATGTACAAGATGGTACATTAGATTTTGCCATGGAGTACCTACAGCAATTGTGCCTCCACATGCTTTATGTACCTTTTCGAAATCTGTATAAGATTCTTTTCATTAAAAATATTTTTTCTAATTTCTGTTTTTTCCCTCATGATGATATTTCTTTACATATTTATTTATTTGCCAACCTTCCCTCTTTAGCCTTTCAGCACATTATTACACACGATCAGATGTAGTCCCACAAATTCCTACTTTGGAGATTAACCTACTTCAGTCTGGTGGACAAATAATTGCTAAGACCAAGGCAAATGTATTCTTTAAGTACCAAGATGACTAACATTATACTTATAATCTTTTCAATGATTAGAAAGAGGGACTATTCAACTTTGATGGTTGTGGGGCAGGCCTGGTGGTAGGGCTGGGGAGGAGAAAAGTGGAGTGTTTCTTCATTATCAAATTAATATCATAAGTAGTACAATTTCTAAAATTAAAATATATTGATTCTTTTGGAGGGTAAAAATATACATATTCAATTTCAAGTAAGTTCAAACAATTTTTTTCCTATTGCCTGTCATATTCATAATAAGCAGCCATGTAAAGAATTAATAATTTCCAGTTTATATTCCTCAGATAGAGGTATCAAAACTGTACACATGTTAGAGGAGAGGAAAATACATAATAGAAAATATGGAGATGTGGAGCAGCTTTGGATCATGCCCAAAACTGGCAAGGATTCAATTAATTCTCCAAACAGCACTCCCTTGAGCTGCCTAATGGAGAGAAAACCATTAGTGGAAGCTTGTAAACAAAGAGGAACAGTACACAGGGTGATTTTTTTTTGGATAGAAAAGCAGTTAGGGGTGAGTTACTATATCCCTACTTAGGGAATAAATTGCCCCAGCAGGGCTTTTCATAAATCATGTCCTTGCAGGTGACACCTGTGACTGCAGAGGATCACCTGCAGAGAATTTGCAAGTTCCTGGCGCCTTGCAAACTGAGGGAACCAAGGGACTTTGGAGGCAGGAGCTAAAGTCTGGAACTAGAGCTGCATCGCTTCCTTTTCCAACCAGAATGAAATAGAATTTACCCTGCATGGGAACCAAGTGAAAAGGAGAGCACTGTGGCTTCACACTGTCAGATCAATAGACCCGTCCACATGAAACAATTCTAGAAAACACAACCTGGAACACAATGTGGTACCAAATGAACTTTGTCCAAACACCAAGATGCAATCTTGTTCCCCAACTTCTGTGGGTCTCAGCATCGTCTGAAGGACATTCCTAAATCACAGAAGGCTCGACCATACCTCAGTGTTTCTAATTCACAAGGTGACTGCCTTGCCTGGTTCCTGACACTCCAGCTGAGAACACAATACTGACACTTTTGGTCTATGCTCGGTACTTGGAGGGGCCACTGGGCCAGCAGCATTGGCTTTTCCATGGAACTTCTTACAGTTGCATAATCTGGGACCCACCCTGGGACTGCTGAATCAGAATCTACATTTTAGAAAGATCCCACGTGATCTCTGCATGCCCTGTTGAAAAGCACTGCTGTAGCTCAGTGGTGCTCAGCGCAGGCTCATTAGAACTCGGTGGGGACTTGACCATAGAATCCAGGGGCTATCCCTCCCCACCTCTGGGAATGGGATACTATGGCTCTATGGTAAAGCCCAGGCCATCTGTATTTTTAAAAGACTCCAGGTGATCCAGTCCTGCAGCCAGGGTTTAGAAACACTGGACCAAATAATCAACTTTGGGGATGTTCACTCGGCCCTAAAGGGAGCAAGGATTTGGAAGACATCATGTTGCCTGCAGTATCCTTGGCTTAGCACACTTCTCCTTCCATATGTCCCTATGTGGATGCTTATGTCAGGTGCTCAGGCATCACTTCCTCAGAGGGGAAGGCCATGGTGACTCTGCAGTTACTGTCCCCACCACACTCAACAGCATTTCCTATATCTTGTTACTTTAACACTCATTGGTGGGGGTGTGGGTTGCTATCTTACTGCTCTATTTATATATTGTTTCTGCCCCACCAGAGAAATGACCTTAATTACCTTTGGTCATAGTGCCTTGGAAACTGTCTTCCACATAGTAAACAACTGATAAATATTTTGGAGAATACCACCAGGGAGTTAGAAGGAAGGAACTGAGAGAGGGAGAGAGGGGAGAAGAGAGGGAGGGAGGCCAAACAGGCAATGTCTCAATGTGAGAACATAACAATGAGTGACAGGATGTGGAGAACATCACGCATGTGTGACAAACAGGAGAACAGGATTAAAAACAATGGTGAGAGCCAGACAACTGTTCTTAATGGAAGAGGTGGAGACTGACTGGGATTAGTGAGGTGACTGTTAGGGTACCTTTGTGAGGGAATTCAGTTTGGACCCAGGAAAGAGTTATGTGAATGGCGGGGTGGAGGGGAAGCAGAGAGGCACAAAACATAACCAGGAAGGGAAGGACATAGATGGGTTACAGACAGATACAGGCAATGCTCATTTCTGGGGTGCACTGAAAATGGTTACCCCTTCTCTGCAGCTCCTCCCACGAGGAGGGAAGAGTCTCTGTGCCTCCCCTGAATCTAGGTTGTCTGTCTGACTTGCTGTAACTCAGTGTCACAGATTTACTGTATGATTCCTGAGCCTCAGCTTCGAGCGATTTTGGTTTCAGCTTGCACATTCTTGGATCCTGATGCCTTGTAAACAAGCCCAGATTAGCCTCCTTGAGGAAGGGAAGCAACTTGATCTTGAGAAAGGCAGGCCCATCATGTGAGTGAGGCCATCTGGGACTCCCCAGGCATGACAGCAAAAGAATTATGCAATGGAGCCCAGCTCCAATCACCAGCTATAGAATCATGAGGGTATGTATGAGTACAGTGTTGTTTTGGGCTATTTGAATTTTGTAGTGAGAGCACAGAGAACTGATCCCTTTCCCCAAATTTTGCATGTGTGATTTAGATTGTAAATTCAGAACAGAGGTTGCAATGCATAGGTTAAAACAAGTATTACCAACAAGTTCATCATGGTTTTTAAAACGTTTCATTTATCTCCTAGTGAAGATATACTTTGGGCAGATATTCCCAGGAGGTAAGCAAGCCAATATTCTCTTTTCAATTTCAAGATCTGGAAGGATACTTGATGATATAATATCTCACCATGCTTGTCCGTGCAGCATCTTCTTCAGGGATCCTTTGCTAGTTTGTTTTCTAATTTATTGTAATTTATGACCTACCTATTTCCAAGAAGGAACTGAGTCAGCTTGTTGATAATGGTACAGCTAGATGCTCCTTACCAATGGTTCCAGAAATTTCCAGGGAAAAGTTTTCTTGGTTTTCATTTCATACAAGAAGAAATCAGGAACTGTAATACGGAACTAGGTCTGCTTTGCTGTAACAGACTACAGAGTAAATTGGTGCATGAGAATGCCAAGAGGCATGATGAACACTAATTTTTCTCTCACTTATTCTACCCCCTGCCCATCTGTTTTGGTTTTTCATTTTCCGTTGTTGAAATAAAAATGTATTTAATTGCTCTTTCAAGGACTCATACATTCCATTTTATGTTTCGGTGTCCAAAGGTCTATTATTATCCCATGTCTTATGGTCTCTGCATTTCCTTTTTGTGGAACAAAGTAGAAGCACATTTCCATAAGTGAAGGGTAAATTTTATATATGTTCCAAGTAATATACTAACATCTGTCCGAATGGGTCAGGAAGACTTATTGATATGACAACCATGGGGATTTTTTTCAAAGCTTCAGTACAAGCCTAGTTCATGCGGTTATAAGATAAAAACATGGAGAAATGCACCCTTTACATAGTGATTTGCAATTTTATTCTAACTCAAAATATTTTACTTACACCACAAGCTACTTTTATTTGCCCTCAAAAAGTCTAAAATGTCTGGCAATAAACACTGGGAATGTGATGCAAATTAAAACCACATTTAATTCATTCCAATAGGGAAGATTTGAAGAGTGTATAGAGACATGCTATATTCACATTATATAAATGATTATATTTTTGATAAGTAACTGTTTAGTGTAAATTAACACCGATCTTATAATCAGGACCACCCACCCCACGCCGTAAGAACCTCTCTAAACCATTCTCCTAAACAGCAATAGAAAAAAGAGTATAAAGTGAGATCCTTCCTAAAATGCATGGAAGCAAAAGCAAATATTTCAAGACTATGATTATATTTTACATGACTAAACGTGTTGGGGGCTTTGCCTATAAAAGTGTCAGGGTAAATTTGTATCTCATATTAACAAATGCAGTACTAAATTCAGATCATTATAGCCAGGCACATGTACGGGGCAAATCATACAACTGGTGTTACAGAGCTTTCTGTGAGCAATTAGTACAACACACTGCATTTCCACCAGTCCCCCATGCATAATAACTACTAGGGCACTGTCCTAGCAAGCTCACACATGACAGCACAGCCAGAGAAGCGGAAGCTGAAATGAGTGCATCGAGTACTTCGGAGAAGGCCAAACCCATTAACCAATTTCAGCTAAAGATAAATAAATGGTCAGCTCTAATCAAATAGGGATGAAACGAGTAAATATGTGTTTCTAATGAAAGATAAAATTTGTGTGAATATGCATGTTTTAGTTTAACTCTTCTACATTAAGGCCATTGAGTATGGATTTACTCATATATTTGTCATTTCCTTTTTAAAAAGAAATTTTTAGATTAGCATATATTTAGAGCTTATTACATATAAATACATAGCTTCTAAAATAAAAATTTGGCCCTGGCTGGTGGCACAGTGGATAGTGTACCAGCCAGGTAGCTGGTTCGATTCCCTGCCAGGGCAACATAACCAGGTTGCAGGCCAGGTCTCCAGCCAGGTCCATAGCTGGAGGCAGGTGAAAGGCAACCATACATTGATGTCTCTCTCCCTCCACCTCTCTCTAAAAATAGTAAATCAGTTTTAAACCAAAAATTTTAAAAGATTTTATTAAAAAAGCTTTTTGTTTGGTTGGTTGGTTGTTATTTCTTTCAATAGAGAGAAAGGTATTTATTTTATAAGTTTAAGGCAATGATGAATTTGTTCATGTACCAAGTTGTGATACATACAATATAAATATGTATGTTTTAATTTAAAATTTTATATTTATATATACATTTTATTATATATATATTTTAAACAAAATTTATATATATATAAATATATAAAAATAAACAGTTTGTACTGTTCCAGTATGGTATAGCTTTTCAGTAAAATAGAAACTTTATAATATAATTCATAATGGAATAGCAGCTTTTATCTATACAATAGTCACTCCATAGCAGGCAGTATGTTGTGTCTTGCCATCATTATCTAATTTTCACAGCAATTTTATGAAGTGCTATCAATACCTTCAGTTGAAAAATAAAAAGTCATAATTAGGGTATTTATGAATCTATAAACTTAAAAGAGATGAGAAAAAGTAAGATGTTCATAAAAGAGAGTTTCAGTGACTTGCAGAGTCTAGAATTAGAGATAATTATAGGAAATCCAAATTCAGCCTAACCTAAATATTTCATCAGAGACTGAGGGGCTGCACAAAATATTATGCTTTTGAAAAAAATGATCAAACAATAACCATGAGACAGTGTCAGAAAATTTTGAGCATCTATTATGCTTCAGGACTTTGTATACATGAATTTGCATTTTATTTCCATTTTACAGATGATGAAATAAGGTTTTGGAAAGTTAAGCGATGTCCCACAACTTGGAGGTGGCCTGCTAGGGTTCAAGGCTGCTAGAGCCACTTTTCAAGGTACTTCCTCACATCAGAGAAGGTGATGATTACACTACCTTGTAAGGTTTCTTCCATATTTAAGATCGGGTAATTCTATTGGTCTATGAGGTCAATAAACTTCCTGAATCTAGCAGAGTAAAAACTGTATTCAAAAGGAGTTTACTTTTAAAACAAAACCTGAAGGAAAATAAAGGAAATTGCAATCAGCCTTCTCATTGAGACAATTCAACCACACCACTCCTTTAATCTATTAATGGAACAGCTTTCTCAATGTGACAGACAAACCACTGAGACTAATGGCCAACAACTAGGAAAATTATCTAGAATCAGAGTATTTGCTCTTCCACAACTATTGTTAGCCTGGGCCTATGCTAAGGAGGTTAACAATAACAAACTCAAAGCACCTTTTACTAATAAAACAGATGCAGAGAAGTTGCAAACAGGATGAACAGAGCTTGCTTTTACAGCTTCTCTAATGCCTGGATTTGAACAATGTGCCACAGTTTAGAGTTGCAGAAAACTAGGGTGGACATACTGGTCTTTGACTAGGAACTAGTAATTGGGGATTGGGGAGGAGGGTGCAAAGAGAAGATGGCAGGTAAAAGACCAGGACAGAGGGTGATCACATGTTCGGTGATCAAGTAAAGCCATAGCTCATTAAATAGTATCTGGAGGTCAACGGATGGATTTCATTATCTTTTATTATAGAAAGCCTCATTTTGTTACAGCGATAAACCACATTCCTGGTCTCATATATAGGGGACAATAAGTGTCATTAGTAATCATCTCTGGTTTTAAGTATAGCACTGTTCTAGTGCTAACATATTAAGGGTCTCTGCATTATTGTGATGAGATCCACGGTGGCAACTGGCTATTAATAATAATAACCCTTAGCACAGTGGATAAGGTGCCCCAGCCTGCGAACCCAAAGGTCACAGGTTCGATTCCCCAGCCAGGGCACATAACAAAGTTGCAAACCAGGTCTCCTGTCAGGTCTGTGGCTGTAAGCAGGTGAAAAGCAACCATACATTGATGTCTCTCTCCGTCTCTGCCTTTCTCCCTTCCCCTCCTTCTAAAAATAATGAAATAAAATCTTTAAAAGAAAAAAACCCCAACTATTTAAAATAATAATAATAATAATAATCTTGACCGTGCCTCTACAGATCAGTATCAAGTTTGGATAGAACTTCAGAGCTGAGGTTGAACCAAGTGGCTGGAAGGTATGTATTTTACAGAGTTAAGGTGGATACCACATTTAGCTAGGTTTACCTTAGGTTGCAGGTTAAAAAATCATACTGCATGAGGGCTTTTGTAACACTGGCAAGGAAAACATCATCTTAGATGCTATATTTGAGATAAATTATGATTACAATAATAAAACAGATATAGTTCTAATATTTCATATGCAATGAGTATAATAGGAAGAATCAATTTGATATTTATAAAATGCTATTTTAGGTATTCTTTATGGAATAACATCTTGCCAATGGCTACTAATTTCGATTCCTGTTCTCTAAGAGTAATGTTTTACTATGCCACTCATAATCTATTTTAAATATTACATGAGTTGTTATGTATTACTAGTCTGTAGAAAACAGGACATGAACAAAGCCAAGTTCTTTGTTTCACAATGTAAAAATTTAGTATTAAACAAATAATCATTTTCCTGCTCATTTTCCAATTTTAGAGAGGCATGTAGGGTTGTTCTCATTTCATGAAATGATATGCAAATTATGAATCAGAGTTGAAGGAAGAGATTGGATCTGTATTAACTTACTAAAAAGTCCTGCTTTGGGAAGTTCAAGAAAATACCTACTCAGAAATCACCAATGTGCAGAGGAACGTACACATTGTAGAGCTGTCCCAATTATTTTTATTAGAAAAAATTAAAAATAATTGAAGGGAATCTGAGCACCAGCTAGTGTGTCTTTTCACCTGAGTAGAAGATAGGCCCTCACTTGGTAATTTTTGATGCATAAGGCTCTATCATAACTATCACATTGACATTACACATATTTCAAACTTTTTCATTTTTAAGCCCATTGTGTCTTTAGTCTGCATTGAGGTAATGTGGGCTCTAAGCTCAGGAGAAGCTTTTCGCAGAACGCATTTCTCATGCTACATACATATTTTCTTGCCTGAATCAGGCAGCCTCCATCCACCCCCACCCATGGGTCTTGCCGAATTCCACTATAGTCACATGTTGTAAAACAGGCCCTGCAGGTCAAATATGCAGGTGAATCAGTTCTTTGGTTTCTTGCTCTAATTTAGCTTATGGATACACAAAGACTTTAAAAAGAGAATTGAGGATAAGCCAGAGTTAAGTCATCACTTCTCTCTTGTTTTCTTATCTCATTTCAAAACTAGAAGTAGAACCTGAGTCCTAGGAAAGGCCAACATAATAGAACTATGACATAGTTTCCCACAATAGGAGAAATTTTCAAAATGAGAAAAAAATCTGAAAATACTTTATGTGACAATTTTTACAGTTGAGCTAATGCAGGGTAAAGATAAAACATTCCTAGAAGTATTTAAGAGCAGCGTTAAAAAACCTGTACATCATTTACAAAGTGAAAATATTTTAATATAAAAGAAATACTGCATTTATTTATAAAATAATTATAAGCACTTTAGAAAAAGTATCTAGATATTAAATAATCCTCCAGAAGAATATTAAATTTTCCAGACATAGCAACTGAGCTGAAGGTCATGTATAGCAGTTGGAAATACATTTCCTTGAAGGATGAAAATAATGCAAATGAACATTATCAGGCTGGTATAACTTTGTAACCAGAGGATTGGCATTTTGTTGCTTTCACATAGGACACTGAGGGATTTAAAATCCACACATGTGACAGGGGAAAAAATGAGCTGAACTTTCTTACTATAAACTTATTTAAATGTATATAAAATATTGATTATCAATGGAATAAAAACTTAGAGCCATTGTTATTGATGGGCAAAATGACGACTTCCTTTAAAAGAAATGTTCAGAAAATAACCCCATTATTTTCTCTCTCACAATTTTTTTAAAATTTAATTTTATTGTTGTTGTATTACATCCATCCCCTTTTTACTCCCCACTGTCCCCTTCCCCACCCACCCATTACCCCACAAAGTCAATCCCACTTATTGTCCATGTCCATGGTTCTTCCACACTAAGTTCTTGACTAAACTGCTCCCCTTCTTTGCCTCTTCCTCCACCTCCCCCCAACCCCCTTTCCCCTGCCCACTGAAGGTCTATTCACTGTATTCATGTATCTGGTTCTGTTTTGCCTGTTGTTTGTTTTGTTCATTATTGTCCTGTAATGGGTAAGATCATATGGTATTTGTCTTTCAATCTCACAAATGTTTAATGTTGTTGTTATATTTAGTGCTTTGCATTGAATGTGATCTTTTTATTTTACATTTACTTCTAGATAATAAAGTTGTTGATTTAAAATTAAAGAACTGTTTAGTGTTGGGAGCATTTAATTATCTAATTAAATATATGCTAATAATTTAACTTGTAAACAATATTAATACTAGTTGAATAATGTTGGAAGTTTACTTAAATTATCATTAAAATAATGTAAATGTATATTGCATTTACTCTCTCTCCCATCAATTTTGACATTTATTTTTAGATTTAGTGTAATATATTTTCATTAAACTTAATTTTAAATAGAAAAATAATTTAAAAAATTATATTTCCAAACTCATCCAGTCTTTATTTGTTGGCATATTTTAAAAGCCAACAAGTTTTTGAGGTGACTCTAACAAAACTACAGCACAAACAAAAATTCTCATTAAGATGCTATTAAGAGCCAGACACATATTACAGGTCAAAACCAGCAATAAATACATTAAAATAGGTCAATACTGAAACAAAAGAACTGAAATAGTTTATATTCCTCTTTGTTAGAAAGAACTAAGATTATCGATCTAAATTCCCTCTAGGAAAAAATACCATAACATAAGAGTCTCTGTCTAAACTTATAAATGACCTATTTTAGATTAGAATTTGCATAAGATCCAATAATCACATAACTACTATATTTGATGTACTTTCAATATGATATTACCAAATCCAGATGCAGGTTGGAAAAGAAGAGAGAGAAAGAACAAACCAAATTGTTCTTTGTTTGTTGTCCATATGAATAAAACTAACTGAATTCATTGTCAATGCTTCCAGATTCTGTAGTTTATGAGAAAGTTATGAAGCACTAAGCCCATAGATATCCATAAAAGCTAGGAAAATTCGGTTCTAATTCAAGGCCACAAGTGTCTGTTCAGCCAATTACAAATTCAGGAAGATTCTAAAACATTAATAAACCCAGGTCTTTAATCTGCTACAAATACAATGCCAACTCCGAGTGGACAACATGAAAACAAAACGTGCCCCCAGGAGCTTTGTTGTAGGTCTGCAATGAACTGACAAAGGCATGCTGAGGATTTTCTCAGTGGTTCTTGGCTCAGTGGGATGGAGACAAAGATAGCAGGCAAACAGCAGAAGGTGGATAGACAGCATCAAAAAGAATGAAGCACCAGCTATTGCAAAAACAAAAACAAACCCGAAAAACAAAGCCTCTCACCAGAACGGAGACAGAAGGAAAGAAAGCAAGACCAGGGTCCCCAGAACTAACAGCAAAGCTGGTATACGTACAAACACACTCCGTGCCCTCTCGTGCATGCCAGTGCTCGCAGCCATCACACTTTGGCCCAGTGGCTCCAGGTCGGCACGTGCAGAGCCCTGTGACAGCGTCGCAGGGCACAGGCATGGAGCCATGGGGGTCACACTCACATTCTTGGCAGGAGCCTCCAGGACTGCTCGGGCTGCCTGTGTAGCCGGGGGCACACCTGGATCGAGACAGTGAAGCAGAGGGGGGATAATCATGTCAAGTCTCTAAATTGCTGCTGTTGTGTGTGTTGTTTTAAGTGAAACAAAACTGATACCAAGAGTCAGTAGATCAGGGGTCAGCAAACTTTACCTGTGAAGAGCCAGATAATAAATATTTTACTTTTTTGAGGTCAAGAGACAAAATCAAAATCATGGAGAGAGAAATAAAATTTAAAATACTTTTTGGTTGATAGAATTCAAGATGATAATAATAACCTACTAAGTAAAACTAATCTACTAGTGAAAAGAATGGAATTCTTCTTGATAGAGCAAATTTATGTAATTCAGGTTCAAATGTAATGGTTCCTATCATCAAATTGACTGTAAATATTTGCCTGTAATAACCATTCTTAGCTTAAGGGTCATACAGAATCAGGCAATAGACCAAATATTCTGGAATAGAGTTGTATCATTACTGTTCTAGATCACAAACTATTTTTGGAAGTCTTTTTCTTAAATTAGAAGTAAAAAAAATTATATATTGATTTCTAGGCTTTTCTAGATTCATGCATTTTAGATATCAAATGACAGAATTGTTCAACCTGACACAGGCTGAGCTTCTCTTAGATGGATGGGAATATCCTCCAGGTACTTCTTGAATGTTTCCTACAAGTTTAAGGTTTCCCTCCAGGTGCGCCCCACACCAATGTGTCTGTGCCTGAGCTAGTCAACCGCAGCTCAGGGTGGGAACCTGGAGAACAAAGAAGTCCATTCTACACCTGCAAGAAGAAACCTAGCGCTCTGTAAGCCAGACCCCAGCAGCAGTCAGGGGAGCTGTACTCTCTCAGTGTGTACTCCCTTGATGCATCATGCTCCTGCCATCCCCATCCTCCTCCTCACCTAGTTACTGGTAAACCTCTTTTCTTCTGTACCTGTTTAACTTCCTCTCTTGATTCCTGTCTTGAGGTGGGGCAAGAACCCCACCGCCAGTGACAAACCCATTAGTCTTAGTAATGAGCAACAAGAAGCAAGTTAAGTAACAAATTAGATTTTCTGTTTAGTTCCATTGCTCTTTTCTTTCTAACAGAACTTTCTCAAGATGAATTTTTTTATTGTGTGTCCATGGAAGTGGGTTAATTTTACACACAACATCAAGTTGAGAAATTACAAGGGAAATCCAACTGGATAAACCCAAAATGCAGTCCACTCAATGGCTCTTCCACCCATCCATGCATTCATTTGTCAAATATACACCTTTGGTTATGTTATTGGAAGTGGTAACTTTACAGATGCTAGCAAGACCAGGTTCTCCTGTTTGCCAAGAAAGGTCCCATATCACCTGTTGTTCTGGCTTAATTATTAAAACACCTCCTATCTCTCCTTCAAGTATCCTCAATTGGACAATAAGTTATATGTAGTCTGCCTAAATATAATCAATAGTCAGAATTTTTATTTAAAAGGCAAGTATGGTGTAAAGTTGAGAGACAGTAGAATGTTGAAGTTGTTATTAACACTGGTCAAATAATCCTGGATCATCTTTAGTGACCCTGTATTGTGAACACTTGCATGGCTGATTGTGAAAGTTAATTGATCCTGGCCTGGTTAGAAAGGCAAAGCAAGAAGAAAATTATTGTCACATTAGGCTTTTATATGTTTATGGTTTTGTTATTTTATTTCCCATATAACATTATACATGCTCAATAAAAGTATCATTTAAATAATTCCACTCAAGTTATTTCCTAACATCTGTAGGTGGAAGAATTTATTCTATGCAGGTTCAGATTGATTAAATGTCCAAAGAGTATTATAAGAGTAACTACGATAAACCATGGGGAGGGCTCTCCATACTTTTATCTGGCCACTCAAGATAGTTAAGCAGTTTTAGACCTAAGCTGATGAGTTTGGGCAGATCATAAGGTGATTTAAATGATTTAAGAAGCTCTCAGAAGTGGAACAAATTTATTTGGAAGGTTACAGTAAAAATTTAACCAAGACCTTTGGTTTAATTTAGCTGAATAAAAGCAATTTTTCAGGGAAATATAACCTGGTCATTTATGTTAGAGATGATAAATGTAAAGCTGCAACATTTGAAAGCTGCAAAACAATTCAAGCAATTCACAATTGATAGTGTACAGCCCTGATCATCTATGTGCTTTATAAACTGTCAATTCTTATTTCTTAAACATTAATGGATATTAAAAAGATAACTTTTCTGTAATCACTGTGCTTTAAGACAATAATAGACATTTCAAAGTACCTTCCAGTCTTTTCTCTACACTACATATGCTATCATATATAGTGGTAACTTGAATTCAGAAATGTAGCTTTGCTGTGAAACATTTTTTTCTATAAATTACTGCAGGTAATTTCCTTGGTATTCAGGGATGCTTTTAGTCATCATCCTACTGAAGTTTATAAGGGGATGAAATGAATATTAGCTTAAGCATGAATACCAAAGCATGCTGGTGGATATTAAAAATATATTTATTCAAGTGATTATATATATATATATGTATATTATATATACATATAAAATAAATGGAAGTATTTTGGGGTTCTGTATTGCTTTGAATTATTTAATTGCTGCTAATTTCTGTGTACATGGAAATTGTGAATGCACTCACATATATGCAATTATTGGATATTGTGTTTAGAGTTACCACAAGTAAAATTATTTGGAAATATATTTTATAAATATAGAAATTATATTGGAGTTTATAAGACTTAAGTTTATTTAGTTACCTACTTACTTCCACTATTAATATAACTAATACTGCTTATATCAAAAGATTCATAAATGAGTGATGATAAAATTAATATTGGCTTATATTTGCAAAGAGAATCATAATTTAGGAATGTGCTTCTAGAAAAATCCAGCAAAGGAGCAGGTAAAGCAGGATATGGAAAAGAAATAATCCAAGCAATGGTATGAGTCTAGGTAATATTCTAGCCTAATTCCATGGAAAGTTCTGTTGCATAAGTAACATCTCAAAATTTGTTCAGTTCTTGGTCAAAGAAGCTAAACTTTAGTACTTTTCATACTAGTCAGTCATTGATTTAGAACCACTAGAGGAAAGTGGGGTCAATTCTCAGGCCTTTTTGCCTTTCCTGTGAGAGAGGAGGCTTCTGTTAGGAGGAGGCAGGGCACCAAAATGATCTTCTATGCACTTAATCTTCACAATGTTAGTTTAAACTAGGTAGAGCATCACCTATTCTGATATTTTAAGTGAGAAAAATGGGACCCAGCTAAGCTGGTGGAGCTAGGCTATGTTTATGGGTCATCATAGAAATTTATCATTATCAATTTGCAAAAATTATCATATGTATATAATGTTAGTAGTTAATACTAGTTACTCTGTTACTTTAGAGATAATACTTAAAACTTAGGTATTATGGTGGAACTATGCTTCAATGTCCAGGATAATGATCTCACAGAAAATATGGATCCAGAAGATAATAATTTGAAACTTACTAGACAGTCAGTCTGAAATGGTGCTTCTTAATGTACCATTTGTATTATAGTAGTTTCAATTTAATAACTACATCCATCTATCATCATACATTGAAAACAAAAAAAACCCATGGTGAGAGCAAGCATTTAAATATTTTTTTGTTGAAAAGGAGAACTGAATAACAAATACTTTATTGCCTGGGCTGTTTTAATTAAGAATGCTTCATACCATTAATATTCTGAATTATGTATACACGTGCTGGTCTAGTGCTATAGTGCTCAGAACAGGGATGTACATGCAATTAGTGCTAGCCAACATTCTCCATGGAACTAACATGAGAATTATGTGTGGTCCCTTTTTGCTATTGTTAACTACTTACAAGCTTTTGGAAATTGATTTATTTGTTCTTAGAAAGCTCCACCCCCTCTACATAATAGCATATATGCATATATATTAGTATGTGTTTATATTTACACAATAAAATAGATTAGAAAAATGTGAAATAATATGCTGTTTGGAGAAACTTTAAAGATAGAAAAGTAGTTCTGAAAGCATATAAATGAGTGAATATGAAAATCATAAAAGTTATAAAAATAATGAATGCTATTCTATTGTGGTCCTTCATCACACTCTGTGTCCTGACTGTCTCCACATAATAATCGCTCCTACCGTTCGCAGTACTGGCCTGTGTAGCCGCGTGGACACGCTGTGCAGCGATAATCATCAAGGCCTTCCATGACACAAGAAGGGCTGAAACTGAGTCAGAAAAAAAGCATAAGAATATTTTCACCTACTTATTTTATACATCTAAGTAGCTGTATCTATTATCTAGATAATAGCAACTTATTTTCAGGTGATTTTAAACTTCTTTTTTAAAAGATTTTATTTATTATTTTGAGAGAGAAGGGTAGGGAGAGAGGCAGAGAGGGAGAGAAGCATCAATGTATGGTTGCCTTTCACCTGCCTCCAGCTATGGACTTGGCTGGAGACCTGGCTTGCAACCTGGTTATGTGCCCTGGCTGGGATTTGAACCAGCGACCTTCGGGTTCACAGGCTGGTGCCTTATCCACTGTGCCACCAGCCAGGATGTATTTTTAGGTGATTTTAAATGCCTATTTATAATGATTAGTTCCTATTCAAGGATATAGTATCACAAGTAAATACAACAAATAAGAGCCAACAAATAAATATGGTTGATTTTTAATGAAATAACAATGTGTCACACTGACCATAATACGATTTTAATAATTATACAACAGCCATGAAAATATGAAACATTCAGCAAAAGTGACCATTTTTCATGAATCAAAAAATAAATGGCTATACTGCATGCACATTTGGTAGTAGAATATGCATTACTGAGTATCTTTTAGGTAAAAGAGAGAAGGGTATAAAAATTATATAATTATTTTTCCAAAAACTCAATTCAAATTGCCACTGGCATTTCAACATACAGAGGGTGAATAAGTGTTTCACTTAAAACAAAGAGTGCCTTTTCTAATTTACATATAAATTTTAAACTACGTTTTATTTGAAAGACAAAGTAATGTGATTTAGTGTAAGATAAGAAGAAAAGCATGCCGCATGAAATGGGTAAGATTTTTCTAATAATTTTAAGATCTTTGCTAATAAGTAGGTCTTATACAACTTGCCCTGTTTTCAGCCCAACCCTGTGTGGGTCACCACCAATCAGGTTTGCTGCAGGACTGTGAATCCTATTACCTTACAGAAGAAAGGCTTGATAAAACTTGAAAACTAAGCTATATGAACATGCAGTTTGTGGGTTGTTACAAACTTCTCTCAAATATATATGTTGCTGCATTCCCACCAGATAAAACTGCATGGTGGAATCTTTGAAATAAAAAAACATATATATTTGCTGCACAATAGTTATGCTCCAAACACAATTTTTCTTTTTGTTGGTCTGCTAACCCAGTTGTTGCTAAAAAAAGCAATAAAGTGTATAGAAGATGGTTATAACTTCTATTGGTCAGATGAATTTAGGATTTTATTTTAACTCTTTTGTAATGCATTAAATCAACAGTATATGAATGAGTAATAATAACTTTAACCTTGCAAAATATGTAAACAAACTGATCTACTATTCACACAGTCATTATCCAAAATGTTTATTTTGTTGCCTTCATAAAAATAGACCTACAAAGAGGTAATTGACACATTCTGCAAGCATTTAGCTCTTTAATTTATAGCTCATACATGTATGTGCATGAGTGCACACACACAAACACATATACATACATAGCCACTTGAAAAGGTTTTTAGATATTTTACAGGAAATTGTAGAGAACCAGCATAATTAAATCATACTCCTTTGCAGTAACTTATTTGTCTTAATTACAATGTAGGAATGTTATAATCTCCTTGAATAGTTGATGTAAACATTTTTTGAATTATGATATTGTGATGGATTAAACCTTTTCTTGTATCACATGTAAGGATTTATGGAGAAGGAAGTAGGAATCCCATCTTACTTGAAGTTAGAGTCTTTTTCTCTGCTCACAACTCCCTTACATGCTCTCAATTTTCATATTGTCCACAGGGCCTCTCAGAAATCTTTGTGCATTTTTTCTTGGTGATTTTCTTTTACATTTCCTATGTTTGCTAATTCCAAATGTGCCTCAACAGATTATTTTATGATTTAGAGTCTGCTACTCTGTGTGAGCCCTGTAGATACTACTGAGATAAATGGGCTGGGAAGAGGAAGGCAAAGTGGGAAACATTGGGACAATTGTAATACAATAAAAATAAAAACTTATGCTATGAGATAGGTGATAGATAGATATCTACCTACACATGCAAGTTTTGTATAGTATGTTATGATATAAAAAATGTATTTGTTACTATGGATGTGATCAATAAATTTGAAAGCTACTGAACTAACCACTTTTATTTGGTGTTTTGATTCTTACAGGGTCCTTTGCATAAAAATGTATACTTAAATTATACAAATCATGTGTAAGAAGAACCTTTTTTAAATTCTAAGCAATCAAGGTAGTAGTTTTTCTTTTCCTTCTTGAAATTTCTTAAAGCTGTAAACTCACACCCTTGTAACCTAATGTCTGCTTTTATTATTGATTGTCAGACTTCAGCAATGGCCCTCGCAGTTGATCAGGTTTATCACCATTACATGTGCTGAGTCTCCCTGGGGCCAGGAGAACCTGACGTTCCTTTACTGCTGCTCTTTTTTCTTGTGATGCCAATGGCAGTGTGGCCTTGGCTCTCTTGTCCCTTGACAGCCCCCATCTTGGTTCTTCTTTCTCTTCTGGCTTCCCTAATGTAGACTGTATACCATAGACCGTAGACCACCTTGGCTTCTTTCCCTATGCTCTGCTTGGGTAATAGTACCCTTGGAAACCTTATCTGACTTTAATTCGCTTATCAACATATGTCTTCTTTCATGCACTCTTCAAATTTTCAGATTTCCATTTCCTGTGGCTATGTGCATACTTCTATCCATGCAGAGCCTTCATAGCAATTTAAACTATTTGAAAGATAAATGGTCTTTCTTTTGCAGCAGCTCTCTGTTAGTTTTTCTATTTCAGTGGATGGCACCACCATTCTGGGGTTAATTTGGCTAAAATCCTCTGCCTTCAACTCCCACCTGCTTGGCTTTCACCCCTCATATCTAAATAGTTACCAATTCTGTCAAACTGCATTCAACAGCTTTCTCACTTGCATCTACCTGTCTCCATTCCTGTTCCTATTATCTAGTTTGAGGTTTAATCATCTTTTGCCTAAGTTAATGCAATAGCTTTTTAATTGATCTCTCCACTTTTTTTTTTTTTTTGCCTGTTTCAATTCATTGATATTCAACTCTATCATAATAGTCTTCCTAAAGTGGGCTCTCACATCAACATTTTTTAATAATAAACGCTTGCAGTGTTTTTTATTACATAGAAAATTAATAGGCCCTGGCTGCTGTGGCTCAGTGGATTGGGCACCAGACTGTGAGCCCAAAGGTTGCTGGTTCAATTCCCAGCCAGGGCACATATCCAGGTTGCAAGCCAGGTCTCCAGCCAGGTCCCAAGCTGGAGGCAGGTGAAAGGCAACCATACATTGATGCTTCTCTCCCTTTCTTCCTCCCTCCCTTACCTTCCCTCTAAAAATAATGAATACAATAAAATAAAAAAACCACAAAACAAACAAAATCCACCCCAGCAATTTCTTACACTGGTATTCAAAGCTATAACATGGCTTCCATTTCCTCATTATTATCATCTACAATAATGAAATTCTATTTGAAATCCATGCTCCAAATCCTCTTCCTTACTAGTTCTTAAACATGTCTTGTGTGTTCTAGCCTCCAAGGTTTTGCTCACATAATTTCCTACTATATCTACCAGTAAAAATCCTTCAATTCACTGTTTAGGATCTTTCATAAACACTGTTACTTTTTTTCTGTTTTTGAAGCCTCCAAAATTAAGTATGATATTTTGTGCCTTTGAAGTCTCTTCATGTTTAAGTTGACTTCTCTTAAGACACAAGAGAGCTTCTTTTTTATATCTCCTACAGATTTTGTTATAGTTCACCCTACAGTACATTATCAATTCGTTATTGTTTTTCTAGTCCAACTAATTCACATTTTAACAAATAATAAAATAAATAGCATTCTTTTATTTAATTTGATCATCAGAGGGAGGTTAGGGAAACAAAATGAAAATAATATTTTTCATAACCCACCACTTGGTGCTTAGAATAATAAGACTTCATATATTATCATCATCAATATTCAACTTACCTAAATATTTACATTTGATACCCTATAAAAGACCTGTGATTCTCTTCAACAAATAAACAAGTGAACAAACAAAAAAATGGGAGCTTGTAGAAGAAAGGAAGGCTATATGAAATGTTTTCAGAATGTACACAAAACCAAATATGGAAAAAAAAAAAACCAACGAAAAACAGCTAAGCACAGGTGAAATAATTTTTTAGATGAGTTGCTTTGTGGTTCTTAATATACTCAAGGTGTTCAGGATTCTAATTCTGAACAAACTGTCTTACCTTCTTTTCAATGGAAAATTTTTAGAGAAAAACTGCCCTACCATATAGAGATTAAAGTCTATAAATCACTGAGCAGAGAGTGTAGACAGCCTTAGCAAAAATGTAAATGAAAATATTTAGGGTTTTTTAACAATACATAAACCAATGCAAAATGCTCAGGCAGCATGGAAATAAAATATCCAAATTTGCTCCCCTCATGCCCACGTTTCCATGGTATCAAGCCTGGCCTATCTTAACAGAAAAGGGGCTGTTTTCTGGGAGATGCTGACATATTTTGGAGGATAACAACAAGTCACCCTGCTTCAACTGTACCATTTTTCAATTATTTTCTTGATAATTCTTTACCGATCATGAAATAAATACACAAAGTGAATAGAAACAGCCAAAAATGTGATATAATATGCACCCAAACAATCCTTCATAAGCTCAAAATTTATGGCAGAACTATATGCAAACACTAGACTTTTAAAAAAATACATAAAGCCCTGGCTGGTAGCACAGTGGTTAAGGAGCCAGCTTGCGAACCCAAAGATCACTGGTTTGATTTCCAGTCAGGACACATAACCAGGTTGCAAGCCAGGTCTCCAGCCAGGTCCCCAGCTGGAGGCAGGTGAAAGGCAACCAGACATTGATGTTTCTCTCCTTCTCTGCCTCTCTCCTTTTCCCTCTCTCTAAAAAATAATAAATAAAATCTTTTAAAAATACATAAAAGTATGCACATTTGTACATACTTAATTTAAAATATATGCTAACATTCATATGTACATTTTAATTAATAAGTATTACTTACTTGGGAGAAAATTTTAAAGGAAAAATGAACCATCAAGTATTATGTGATTGGTCACATTTGTCATGTTTTTATATTGTTAAAAAAATCTTTGTTTTAAATTGAGGTTTTTGTGTATATGAGAAATAAAGCCAAATCTGAAAGCCCATGTGCTAAACAGATGGTGTTACTGTTTGGGAAACATGATAATATTTCTCAATCTTACTTGTTGCTGGAAGAAATTAGAGGGCAAGCACATTGCTGACAGTCATTAGGCAATCCCTTGACAATTCCATAGTACCCGAGAGCACAGCGTTCACAGAAGTCACCAGCAGTGTGATGCTGACAATTCTGTAAGAGAAAAGGGAGAAATTTGCTTTTAATTTAGTAAGTTATAATGGAATTTATGATGCAGCTCTGCACCTATGATTGTTTATGTTCTTGTTAATACGCACACACGCATACACACAACATTGACAGAAACTCAGTTCTTGATATATATGTGTATGTACATATATATGTATATGTATGTATGTACATATATATGTATGTATAATTTCAGCTCTTTCATTTGAGAAACTAATACTAGGCTATTGTAGCTATACTGAGAAGAAGAGTTTCTGTTCTCATTTTCCCATGTGAACCTCTGTATAGATTTTTCTCTTACTCTAATATTAGGAATAAGCTTCACAAATTTCTAAAATTTATTATGTTCTGGCCATTGGTATTTCTTCCTGATTAAGTGCTAGAAAAACAACAAAAATTCTGGGACCTGGTGCATGCCCATCAGTGAGCTCTCTAAAACCAACCCAAGCATACATTTCTTAAGAAGCAAAAATAGGGAACAAAGGTCAGTTTAGTTACCACCTCAAGAATATTATTTGCCTAATTCTTGTCAAATATTAATGGTTCTTTATAAATAGAAAGGACCCAATCTGAAACTAAGAATCTCAGGTTAGTATCTTCTTTTTCATGCTTGCATAATGAGAGGTACTATGTAATATGCTTTCAGACATTTACATAAGGAAATTAGGATAGTTTTGGAATAGTATACAGTTTTGAAATTAAAATTCTCATCAAGAAGAATTGTAGTTAACATACAGGACTCATATAAGTGATAAGGATTGAGGTTGTGCTACACACCAAAAACTGAGACAAGTAATAAGAGTAATCAAGTGAGGGAAAAAGGTAAAACAACATGCTGCCATATGGCACCTAAGGCAGTTGCTACAATATTATTGATGATATCCATATGCTATACTTTACATCTCTGGGACTATTTTGCAACTACCAATTAGTACTTCTTAACCCCTTCACCTTTTTCATTTAGTTCCCCAAACCCCTCCTCTCCGGTAATCATCAGCCTGCTCTTCATTTCTATTTTGTTTGCTAATTTTGGTCTTCAGATTGCACGTAAAGAATGAAATACTATTGTTTAGTGGAAATGTGATATTTGACTTTGGAAGTTGAGAAACAGGAGAACATAGACAGAATGCAGAGTTGAATTGTAGATTGATTTATAAGACAGGATTTGGAGTGGTCAGAAGGATGACATAAAAATATCAAAAGAAATTCAAAGGGAACCAACTGTATGGGAAAACATAATTGCCAATGATACCTCAGACAAGGGTTTGATCTCCAAAATATATAAAGAACTAATGCAACTCAACACCAGGGAGACAGGCAGCCCAATTAAAAATTGGGCAAAGGACCTGAACAGACAACTCACTGAGGAAGATATACAAAGGGCCCAGAGGCATATGAAAGAATGCTCAACATCGCTAGTCATCAGAGAGATGCAAATTAAAACCAAAATAAGATACCACCTCACACCTGTCAGAATGGCAATCATCAACAAATCAACAAACAACAAGTGTTGGTGAGGATGTGGAGCAAAGGGAACCCTGGTGCACTGTTGGTGGGAATGCAGGCTGGTGCAGCCACTGTGGAAAACAGTATGGGGTTTCCTCAAAAAACTGAAAATGGAACTGCCTTTTGATCCAGTGATTCCACTACTTGGGACTATACCCAAAGAATCCTGAAACACCAATTCATAAGAACCTATGTACACCTATGTTCACAGCAGCATTATTTACAATAGCCAAGTGCTGGAAACAGCCTAAGTGCCCATCAGGGGATGATCGGATCAAAAAACTTTGGTGCATTTACACAATGGAATACTATACAGCAGAAAGAAAGAAGGAACTTGTACCCTTTGCAACAACATGGATGGAACTGGAGAGTCTTATGCTTAGTGAAATAAGCCAGTCAGGGAAGGACAAATACCACATGATCTCACCCATTACAGGACAATAATAAACAAAACTAACAACAAGCAAAACAGAACCCTATAGATGAATACAGTGAATAGACCTTCAGTAGTCAGGGGGAAGAAGGTTTGGGGGAGGGGGAGGAAGAGGCAAGGAAGGGGAGCAGTTTAGACAAGAACCTAGTATAAAGGAACCATGGACATGGACAACAGGTGGGATTGACTTTGGGGTAAGTGGTTGGGTGGGGAAGGGGACAGAGGAGAGCAAAAAGGGGATGGATGTAATACAACAAAAATAAAATTAAAAAAGAAAAAAATATCAAAAGAAAAGCTGGGAAGGAAAATGGACTCTCCTGAGGAACTAGCAGTTTCTTCTGCCACCCCAACCCCCATGGGTATTTACAGCCAGAAATTGTGAGGCTTTATGTTCTCAGCGCAGGAACACCGGGCTGCTAGATCTGGCCCAGGGCTGGGGCCATGTGCTCCCAAGATATTCCTCCTGATTTTTACCCACCACATGTGAATGCAGGACCCCCGTTCTACCTCTGCCACCATCACCACATCCTCTCCGCCTGGACTCCCCTTCTCCACCCCTCCTACCCATATGGACACATTTGGTTTCTTTAAATGCTTGGTTGTTGGACTTCCACACAGACTGATTTTTATATTGATTTTTGTTGCGAAGTTAGTTGTGATTTTTCTTGTGGTTGCACAAGGAGGTGAAGTATGTCTACCTATACCTCCATCTCGACTGGAAGTCCAATCCAAACCAAGTCATTTTCTTGCTGGAAAGACTACACTGGTTCCCTATTGACCTCAGAAAGAGTAACAAACTTTCTAGCATGGCAAGAAAGACCTTTATAGTCTGGCCTCTACTTACCCCTCTGGGCATACCTCTAGCTCCTGTGACTTTGTTCACTGCACTAAAGCCACATGGGCTGTCTGAAATTCTAAAGTTATGCAGTGCTCCCTCTTACCTATGGCTTTTCACATGCAAATCCCCTGTTCTGAAATGTTTTTTCTTCTTTTTACCTGCCAAGCCACTATTCATTTTAGCTCTCATGGTAATGTTACCTTCTCTGATAAACATTCCCTGATGCCCTGAATCTGGATTAAATTCTCTTTCCAGCTTAACATGGTGATTGAAATATGGTAGGCATCCAATGACTATTTTGAATGACTGACTGAATGAATGCAATTTTTAGAAAGTATAGATGAAACTGGTCAGGCTTCTTAAGATGAAAAAGGCCAAGTTTCAAGTTCAATGATTTGAACAGAAAAGGTGGGCAGCAGGGCAAGAAGATTTGTTGTATTTTCATATTGACTTAAGTACTATAATCCTCTCTCATTCATTCAGCCATCTAAAGGAACCACCAGAGTTTAGAAATCAGACCGTGTCATTCTATACTTAACAGTAGCATAGAAAGGAATAATGGTTCTAAGAAAAAATAATTATCTATGAATTCCAGTCTTAAATCACTAAGCATGGTGTCAACTGATGAATAAGTGTTAACTGGGGAGTGTTTTAAACACATTTTTATAGTTATAGAAATGAACATATGCTGAAAAAATACATGGGATCTTGAACAATAATTATTGGAACTTTCATAAAGACTAAATAATTATTTTATATAACCTAATATAATGTTAATAATTGAATAAAACACTCAAAGATAATGTTCATCATCATTAGAAGTATAGAGATTCAAAAATATGGTTTGGTGCTGTTGTACCTATTATTCTATGTAGTTTCTTCACAAAACAAGCAAATATTTTGACCTTCCCTCCAAAGTCCATCTTGCAAAGGGTGGCTGACTCACTACAGTTGGATAACTGAATCAAACGTTCTATAGGTCCACAAACACACACATAAATCATGATGTTGGCTTTGAAACATTTTGACATAGACCTTTTGTATGACTTCCTTGTCTGCTTTGAAATAGTAGACAAAATATTTCTGAGAATACTTCTTCACTAAAGAAACTAATTCTTTAGAAAAAATTTTTTATATTTTAGGTGCCTAATGAGAAGTTCAATTATATTATCAAGTATGATATGTGCTAGTATCTTTTCAATAACATATTAGAATATATATGCTTTTTTGCACATGCAAAATTGGAAATATATTTTCCTTTTACTAAATCAAATGGATATAATAATATTTTCATATGTTAGACCTGATGTTAGAAGTTACATAATCTAACCTCCTTTCCTTATAGGAATAACTCCATACTTTCCTTGATAATCATGTATTATTAAATGTGTGAGGCAACTCTTTTCATCTCATATAACAATAAGCTATGAAATTTTCATTATGGTGAATAAAAATTAATTTTACTCTAATTTTTTTAGTCAGTAATTCAAGTTCTGCTGTCTGAAGCTATATAGATTAAATCTAATTTTCACTTCCCAAGGAAAGTGCTTAAATATCTATACAATACTATTACTTCCTAAATTTTTTTTAAGCTAAATATCTTTTCTGTTCCTAAGCTAAACATTTAAAAATTCTGGTTACTCAGGATTTCTCTTAAAATAGAGACTTTAAGTCTCTACCTGTGATTTGGAAATTTATTGCGTGTACTTCCTTCCTTGACTTGTATTTACAGAAATGAATCTGTAGTCAAGTAAAAACTTCTATTTCACAGAAATTGCTATAACATGTCATTTCCTCTGTTCTTCCCTTTAAACACTAGACTATAAGCTCTTAGAGAGCCTGGCCCAAGCATTTCTCCTCTTTATATTCCTAGCACTTACCACAATGCCTATAAATTGGAAATACTTTTTAACAAATGCCTCAAGAATGAGTAAACAAGTGAACCCCCCTCAGTTCAAACCTTTTAAAATTAATTTCATCTTACAGTTTCACCTGTCAGGCTGTTTTTGATTATTGATCATGGTTAGCATGTTAGATAACACTTTCAGTTTTATGTCTTCTGAATACTTGATAGGTTTCATCCAAATCACTGATACAAACTTTGAATATGACAGGTCAAACACAAAGCCTATGCTTCATCATTGGGGACACCTCTGGAAATTATCCTAGGTCACATTGTTCAGCAACTGCGACACCCATCACACCTGTTAACTGAATACCACCTGACTCATATTTTTAACCTTTTTTGAGAAGACATCACAAACATCTGTCCATGCCTATTTAAATACACCAGTTTGAATCACCGATCTGACCTTTCCTGGCTTATTACTTGAGCAAATTATTAAGTTTCTCTCATCATCAGCTGATCAATTGTGAAAGAAGGAATAATCCTCATAAACTGATTGTAAGAACTGAGAAACACCTATCTGCAATAGCCAGCATTGATTCTGGAATATACATATGGCTGGATACATGGTGCTGAATTTGATTTGTTATATCACACTTTTGATGAATTTGATATTATAAAGGGATTCAGGAAACTATAGTCTTGGATATTATATACATACTAATCCTAGCAATTAGTTTGATATGTTTTACTTTGAATGAACATATCTGATACCTGCTGAGCATTGTTTATTTTTTCCACACTTGACTTGGTTAAGAAAGCAATTCTTAAGTTTTTCTGCAGATCAAATTCAGCCTCTTTCCTACATTTTATTTGCCTTTATAAAGTCTGGAATGGCATGTGACTTGTTTTCATCCTGCGACAAATTTTACATTTTCATAGTTTTGCAAATATTTTTCATACATGGCTTTTAATCACATTTGCAGATTCTATCAGTACTCTAGGACATAATTCACCTGGGCCTTCAATGTCAAACCCATTGAATTAGCTAAGAATGTGTATATTCTTTCTCACAGTCAGTCTGTAGAAGTATTTTGTAGTGGATTTGAAACCTGATTCTAATACATTTTAACCAAGACTCTGTAGGCTACTAAATTTTCTTAGTATTAATTTTCAGAGTTGTAATAAAATGCTAATAATTCCTATTTTGGTAAGGTTGTTTGATAGATTAAATAAAATCACCACAGTAAATTCCATTATGAGTCTGTTTATTCTAGATAGGGCTAATTGCTTAACCACAGATACTGATAATATTTAGGGGAACAGGGCACATCAATAATGAAGATTTGTATTTCTCATCATTTTAAAATGAATTATAATAGGCTAAAAATATACTTTCACAAACTATTTGATCTTGAGAAAGCTATTCCAGCTAGCTGAGACTTTGATATTTCATGTGAAATCAGAAGAAATAACACTGACCATGGAGTGTAGTAATGATTAAATGAGATTATATATGTATAGTGAGATAGACAGATAGAAAGATAGATAGATGTGTTCTATCAATTCTGAAAATCTATCATCTATCTATATGATAGATAGATATTTCTATCATCTATCAATCATCTAAGAGTGTCTGTGTGTGCACTAATTAGTGTTAGTTCACTTAATTTCTCCCTCCTTCCTGGCTTGGGGATCAGTATTACTTAGGGTTTACTCTTCCATTTTGAAAAAGGTTTTCCTAAAGAGGCAATAGTTACTGAGCTATTAATAATAACATGCCCTTGTGTAGAATTTATTAATGCCTAGGGTGAAGCAACACCTCTTTTGTGTCACTATGAAGTAAAAAAAGAGAATAGTTATAAAGCGATGTGGATTTTATTTTGCAGTTGAAATAATTAGAGAGTTTTCTATAGTTTTGTTTCTTCTCTACCCAATATTTTCTAAGAAAGGTGTAAAGAAAAAAAAATAAGTGAGAAGATCTAGCATAGTGCTAGAGATAATAGTTTCTACATGCTTTGATTAATTATCATTTTATTGGCCCTTAGACCATAAATGGTAGATAAAGTGTATATTAATTATTATCTTTGTCATCATCATAATCATCATTATCATTATCACTTCTATGGAGCTTACCATGTGCTAAGTACTTCACTGAATCGTTATAAAAACTCTATGACTAGGCACCGTTATCTTCATTCAATAAATGAGAAAACTAAGATCCTCATGAAGTTACATAAACTGCCTAGGTTTCCACAGCCCATAAGGGAAGGCAGTGACCCTAGAGTCATGTTTATGGCCACTATACCAAAGTAGAGGGCATTGCACTGTTTAATATTAGACTGGGATTTACATTATAATAGAAAAGAAATCAATATGCTTCGGTTTCTCAGTTATAGCATTGAAGTAGTAGTAGTTATTTCCTATTTGCCTCCAGGGCATGTTTCAAAGATAAAGTTGCCTAAATTCAAAAGTTGTAAGTTCCTTGAAGTAACATATAATAAGAACACAACAGTTTATACTAGCTGTGCGTATCTGATGCACGTATGTATTTATTTTTCACTTCATCCAGGAAGTAGACAGTGTTTAACTTTCTTAAGGTACAAATATAGCTAAAATAGCCAATTGGTCCAAAAAGGAAAATAGACAACACAGACAACAACTGGTATCCTAAAAATAAAAATTAAACTGTGTCCTTTATAAATTATTCTAAATTAATCAAATAAAGTGTGCATAACTGTTAAAAATAACAGTGAAGATGGCATAAGAAAAATAAATGCATTTAATTCTCACTTAAGAGTGTATATATTATGGTGAACTCACAATGAATATACACATGATTTGTTATAGAATTCTGTACTTGAAACATAATTTTATTAACCAATGTCACCCAATATATTTAATAAAAATAAAGTAAAAAAAAGTGATAGGGATGGTATTTGAATCCTGGTCTGGCTTCTTCAAGCTTGCCCTCAGTATTGTCTTTTATAGGTTCATGAAAGCTTATTTGCATTGATTTAAAAAAATAAAAGAATGTATCAATTACTCCCTCTCCTAAAATTATCCATTTAATTTTACAAGCCAGCAGACTGACGAAACAATATTACACTGAAACCAAGCAGTAATTATTTCAGAAATTCAAGGATGGTTGATATCATCTAGTCAATATTATCATTCATCATTCTATTTAAGACAAAAAAGTATGTATGATCATACCTTAAACACACCTTCATCTCCACTACATTCCTCACAAATAAGCTTATGATAAACTTAATTGCCAACTTGATTGAGAAAAGAAATAGGTTTTTAATCCTCACCAGAGAACATGTTTTTATTGATTTGAGAAAGAGAGAGAAAGAGAAAGAGAGAGTGAAGGAGAGAGAGAGCATGAGAGAGGAATTGATGTGCTTAGCTTAGGGTAAAACTGGGAAAACAAGGCCCTCACCCCTAGAATTACATTTCCTCCCTAGCATATCACTTGCTGATCATGTGGTTCAGACCCTCCCCAGACCTTTCCTCCTCTAACTCCTCATGTTACTAGTCATGTGGGTTAGACCCCCTTAGAGGGAGAGCAAACAAAGAGGCTAAAAAATAGCCTTAAGCATTAAGAGCTCTGGACAACGAAGTTCTGACCCACATTAAATACACCTGGGCCTCAGCTGTGTTACAGCTCCAGGCCCAGAAATGCAGCAAAACCTGACAAGCCATGCCATGGCTGATATCAGGACTCATGGCCCCCTGCCTTGGCTCCAAACACTTAGTAGAGACCATGACCTTGAAAGGACACACCTGGAAAGCTGATGAATATTCTATTGAGACCCTCCCCTGAAAAGTACCCTAAAATCCCCACCCTTAAAAGCCCTGGCTGGTGTGTCTCAAAGGATTGAGCACTGGTCTGCAAACCCAAGGTTTGCTGGTTCAATTCCTAGCCAGGGCACATACCCAGGTTGCAAGCCAGGTCTCCAGCCAGGTCTATAGCTGGAGGCAGGTGAAAGGCAACCATGCACTGATGTTTCACTCCCTTTCTTCCTCTTTCCTTTTCCCTCTCTCTAAATATAATATATAAAATCTTTTTTTTTAAGCCCTTAAACTGAGGACTCAGCAAGCTTTCTCTATGGAGAATGCCCCATCTCCACTCCCCAGGCATGTTTTTCTGGCCTCTCTACTATGTAAATTGTTTCCTGAGCCTGTTTCTTCTATGGTTCCCTTCTTTTACCTCTGCAACTTTCGAAGTAAACTTTCTCTTACAGTGTGAGTCTTGCCTCTGAATTCTTTCTTAGCCAGAACTCAAGGACCAGGCTGACTCCACTGTTCAAACACTTAGCACCGTTTTGTTTACCAACAGGAACATACCAAAATAACTAACTAATAAGGGAAATTGTTAAATTATGGAATATGCTATCAAAGACTGTAAAGATTTTATAGAATAACTAGTAACCTAATATGCTCAGATATGTACATTTAAAAAACAGAACATAAAACTATACCTATGGTATTATATAAATTATATTTATAAACACGCATAAAATTGATAGGAAGTACGCAAAATATTAAATATTTATCTTAAGTTGAATTTTGGATGACTTTAATTTTTTATTAATACTTCTCTATAATTTTAAAATTTTTAATAAAAATCTTATTTTTAAAAAATAAAATGCCCTCATGTGATTTTTATATATATAGTTGTGATCTCGGCTGTTGTTCTAAGATGCTATTAATATTTTGTATTTTGACACAAGTAATGTTTTTCCCAATTATCATTTTTTAAAAAGAGTTTATGATTTATTTTTAGAGAGAGGGGAAGGGAGGTAGAGAGAGAGGGAAGAAACAGCAACATGTGGTTGCCTTTTGCATGCCCCCAGTTGGGGACCTGGCCTGCAACCCAGGCAACTGCCCTGACTGGGAATTGAACCAGTGACCTTTAGATTAGCAGCCTGCACTCAATCCACTGAACCATATCAGCCAGAGCCCCAATTATCATTTTTAAAATTACTTTAAAAAATGTATGTGATAAATGCCTTTTTTCAGCATGTTTTATTACACACACACACACACACACACACACTCCCTGTAGTTTAGTTGGCCTCTGCACACAGCGTTTGAGCATGTGTAAAGAGAAATGAACATGTAGACCATGTTTAAGAAAGACTTTGGTGAATACCTGGCATATGGAGGTGTCAGGGTCACAGAGGCTGCTGTGTCCATTACACTGACATGGGACACAGGTGCCCAGGGTTGGCCCGGGGGTGCGACCACCTAGTCCTGAACGCAGCCGATAAAATCCTGGCATGCATGTCTGAAAGAAAAAGAAGCCAGTTAGAACAGCCAACTTGGAAATCTTGCTTTAGCAACACTTGGGTTCTCTGTGTACTTAAAGAGGACTTCTTTCCCGCCCTGCATTGAAGGCAACACACTTGACGAACACAATGGGCAATTTTGATCCCTAACATGTATCTCTGCCTGGTCCTTAAAGTGTATAGGCAGCATTTGTGTCATCATAGGAAAGCTGTTATTTGCATGTATTGCTCAGCCTGAAAATGCTTCAAATAGTACTCTTTTTGTTGAGTAGGAGATTTATTTTTAAATAAAATTGGCCTATAAAGACAAGACAGAATGCCAATGTTTTTTACAACCAAAAACTGCTTCTGTTGTGCTTGATGGATAACTAGCAAGTATCCAACAAGACTCAAAAAAATCAAATAAATAAGTGTCATGGTTGCATTGTGATTGGTACAATTTAAAGACTCTAATAGTAAGACATTAAAAATAATAAAAGATCTACATGTCTTGGAAATATTAAGCCACTAATAAAATTGATCTTTCCTTGATCTATGTTTTTTTCATTTTGCAATAAAAATCTGAGAGCAAACAGAGAAATCTGCTAGCAAAACTGACATATGCAAAATGAAGACTTCCATCCTTATTCAGGTTTACTATGTAAATGTATCACAAACACCTCTGACTTTCTGGAGGGAAACCCACGGAGGCTCAGTGTATTGTCTTGGCAAATGAGAGTAGTCTCATGTCTGGGCTCAGTCTTCATACGTAAAGCTACTGTCTTTATCAGGCTCTGATTTATGAGTAAGGGGTAGTTTTTCAGGTACCACAGAAGACTATAAAGGGACTGTTTTATCACTGTGGCTTTGTAGGATTTTTTTTCCACAGGCTGTCTTGCTCCCATTGTTGAAAGAAAAGTGGTTGCTGAGTAAGCAGGAGAAAAATTGGATTAAGAACTTCTTAATGCCTCTGCTTCCTTCTGATTCCGAATCAGGCTCTCCCTAGTGCAATATGCAAAGGAGTTCCTTACAAAGAGAAAAAGATCAATAGTCAGCACTCTCCTTGTTTATTTTGATTCAGATAATGTGAAAGAACTGCAATTAAGCACTTAAGAGTCTCTGCTTTTATCATAGCCTATAAAAAATTATGAGATTTCCTAATGTCTCAGCTTTGAGCAAGCTAATAAAACCAGGAATAGTATTCAAAATATTTTGAGTCTCACTTGTCTTCTTGTCTTATGGTGGATGTAATGATATATTTTAATAAGCTTACTGATATCATTAAAAATCAAGATTTATTTTTCCATTTTTACCAAATAAAATCTTGAAATGACAGCTGAGGAATTCACTTAGGCATAATTGAAGAAACATTCCAAGGTCTAGTTAAAAATACTAGAGTGGATTGCTCCAATTCTTTAGCATGCTGACTATTGAATAAAATCGGATTCTTTTTACATGGATTTCATCCTTGGATACCTAAATAATTATTGTTATTTTACTGGTATATTTACTTGGTTTGTATGTGTATAAACATCACAGATTGAGAGTTCCTAGCTCTACTTTATATCTCAAGCAAAAGTTTAAAACATGTCCTAGAAGAAGAACAAGGTTAAGAAGCAGCACTGTCATTGAAGAATCATTTGATACTCAATATTGTAGACTAAAACTTGAGGATGATTGCCACAGGGAAAGTTTACTGTAACACACTCTCAATTTCTCCTCTTACTATGACTCTTCCCAGGAAAAAATAACAGGACCCCTAGTGGGAGTCCAATCCTGAGCTCTAAGTGGAGCTCTGTGTAGAACCTTCCAGACTTCTCTAGATGGCTCTCAACCCTGGCTGAATAGAACATCATTTGAGAAGTTTTAAATACCAATGTTTGGCTTCACCTCCAGAGATACAAATTTAATTGGTGGAGAGCAGACCCAGGGTGTGTTTTAAAACTCTTAGGAAGGTCTAATAAGCAGTTGGGATTGAGAATTGCCTGTGTGTCCCTCCTAGGTGTGTCTTTAAAGGGTATGCAGGCTCTAGTTGTGCAACACAAGTGAATATGGAAGGCTTAACTTTGTAAGTTAGTTTAGTCTGGGGATACAGGGAAGTCTCTTGGCGTTATGAGGACACAGTTTCCCCATCCCACGTGTGAGCAGGTGTATGAATCCAGATGGTTTCTGAAGTTCCTTTCAGTTCTAACATGCTAGATTAATTTTGTTTCCTTATAGATTAGATTTCTAAGAGTTACTGAAGAAAAAGTCTTCCAATTCAAGAGTTTGAAACTTAAAAACACACATTTTAAAGGAATGGGGCATATTTATTTCTCTTTAATCCCCTCTTTTTCTGGATCCTTTTTGTATTTATTCTTTCCATTAAAAAAAATTTTTTTTTGAGGATGTTTAGCAGACTCAGTGAACTGTGGAAAAAATCAGAATGATTACATTTGAGTTGGGAACAAAAGAGGAAAGATAGCAGCTATTTTTTAAAGCCCTGTCTAAAATCCTTTCTGGAACAAAATTGAGAATTAACGAAAAGCAAATAAACACTTTTCTAATTTTTATCTCTTTTTCCCTAATCCAAACTTTCTCAAAGGCTCCTTGTGCTCAAATTATTTATCCCTCAACTATTTTCTGCTCTCCTTCTATATTTAATTTATTTTTATAATATGATAGCTCATCAAATATTAGAATCAAATTCACTCAAATATGTGGGAGGGTGGACAGAAGGGAACGTGAGACAAAGTAATGAGCAAAGTAATGCTCCAGGTGCAGAGTTACACAAGTCCCCTTCCTCCCTCAGAGTTTAACAATGCAACTAGATATTTGTACTATTGACAATAAAAGTGCTGTCTTGTGCTTATATGGATTTTGCAATCAGGCAACTTGAGTTTAATTCCTGTTCTACCACTTAATACACATGAATCGGTGCAGGTTTTGAATACTGTGGGCCTCAGTTTCCTCACCAGGAATATCAGGACGTTGTATAGAGTAATAATAGGTGGATGTAAGTACTCATATGTCTAGGTGTTTTGAAACAGACATGCCTAAGTTCAAATTGCAGTTTTGTTTTCTAGCTATGGGATCATGGGCAGGCTTCTTAACCTGCCTAGGCTTACGTTTCCTTATCTGTAAAATGGGGATCAGATCACCTACTCAATGATATTGGGGTAAGTGCATTAGGAAGTGTGTGCTTGACATTGCGCAGGATACAGTAAGCACATGATAAATGGTATGTTTTGTTTTTATATATTGTTATGAGGATTATATGAGATAAATGTATGTTTAGCGCATAACATATAATAAATCAATATGGGTGTCTCTCTCCCAGATAATTAAAAACATGTAGTCATTGGGAATATATGAAAAATAAAGGTAGCAGTGATTGTTCTAAGTTGCATTAGGAAACAAAATTACAATGCATGTCACTTATCCATACCACTCCTCAATATTTCCATGTCATTGAACAGTTTTTGGGTCTGTCACATGCAACAAAAAATGGTAAAGATTATCCCAAGAGGTATACATGTATAAAAGAAACATCTGTGTTCACTGTTTTGTCTTCTGAATTTAATGAGTTGATCATAGGTATAAATTGTTTGGGTTTAAAAAGCAATAGTGTTACTAGACAAAAATGACAGCTTCTGTGTGGTGACCTCTAGTAGACATCAGCTATTTTGCTGTAAGCCAAAGGTCCTATCAAACCTGGGGGTGGGGAAAGAGGCAGAAATGGTCAAAATATGACCTCACATTTCTGTTTTGTAAACTCTTATCGCAGAACCACATATTCAGTGGTGGTTATTTTTCATTTCTGCACACAACCTAACCTGAGTTGACGTCAGTTTAGGCAGCAATGTTAACTGAGAGGATGTAGCTTAGATATTAAGTCTGTTAAATTCAATGGCTCCCACACCAATTTGTGTGGTGAGGAAAGTGTGTCCCTTATTTGACTTCTAAAGGTAATATGGCCTCTGCTTCAAATCACAAACTGTAATAAGGAGGCATTTCTAGAACTAACACTTTCAATGAACAGGGCTGCAATGTCATAACACTACAGGTAATAGGCAAATAAGTGTCTTCCCAAATGGCTATGTTTTCAGTGCTAACAAACACTTGATTTTATTTGTTTGTATCATATTTTGGGTAAAAACATGAAATCAATAGCTTGTAATTGCAGACATCTCTAGAATACCATACATTTGGCAAAAATATGGTAAAGGAATTGCTTTGTGTATTCACAACTCACAGCGTATGTTACTGGAATGGGATATATTATTTCTAAACTGGCCTTAGCTCTTGCTTTGATGATTAGATTTTATGCCTGGGTAATTACACTTCAGAATGAAGATGAATTATAAATAAAATATATAATGTAGTAGAAGCAATGGGTTGTGGAGAACACCTCAGGTACCTTATGGTGAGAGATAGGCCTTTATCCACATAATCTTTCCACTACAAAATGACTGTAATTATTTCCTATAAATACAAGTCTAAGTGAAATTCACAAGGAATAGGTGAATCCACCAATACTGGTGATAATTTACATGTATTCCTAGTTTTCCTTGGTTTTCTTCATTTATCTTTTGCTTCACTTGTGCTCACTTATATTTTCATATTATGATAGATAATTACTGAGTTTAATGGGAAAGCATGTGTTAGACCATACTATTGTTAAAACTTATTGATCACAACGAGAGTTTTTAACATTTAAAATATGGAATGAAGTGAGGCTATATTAAAATAATTTATTGTTCCACTAATAGTTTTGTTCATAAGTAAACAGTAGTGTAATTTTAAATGAATGCAGAAAAATATATAGCTGTAGAAACTTTCTCTTCAAGATGTTCACAGGCCAATCTTGATTATACACTAAATAGCAAAATAATCTCACAGAACCAGAAAATTTTAGAACTTCAAAAGCCAATCACTATTTTTTTGCATTGTGTAACTACGTAACAATTAAGGCCTATAGCAATTAAGGAAGTGACTAAGGTTACACAGAGAGTCAGAAGTATAGCCAAACACTTCTTAGGATAAGAAAAATAAATTCACTACTTTTTAAGAAAAATCTCAAGTTCTTTCTGTCTTCTGCATTTAAAGCTTTCGTGCTCATTGGAAATGAAGCATAGAATATTTTGTATGCACCATACTCACTAACTCCTTTTTCACTTATACACTGTATGTACATATGTGTATGTGGGTGGGTTGTGTATATAAGTGAAATCTATTTATTTACTGGCCTGTGTACAAATATACCTACATTTGTTGTGTTTATGGAGGAATTCTGATTTAATAATAAGTTGGAGCATTAGTTGGTGTTATTGAACCAAATGGACACATTCAAATGAACATTGCCCTTCAGAACAGTCACAAGCACATCTATCACATTATTCCAGGGAAGTTGCACAAGAAATTTGCAGTTTCCCTTAGGAAATTGTCCTCTAAAAAACCTGGAATCCATATGAGGTTACTAAGTTGAACGACACTTCAGTTTACAACGGGGCTGTCACATATACATTTTCAGTGAAATTAATCCTCATGATAATTGTACAGGCAAACAACCGGGTCTGGAAACAAAGAGGGAAAATGCCCTGTCCAAGTGGTGGTGTGTGAGGTAGGATTCACCAAAGCCAACTTGCTTTTTCTTTCCATCACACCAGGCCACCTCTCACCAGATTTATATTTGTCATTTTTAAGTTGTACTTCACTTTTAACCTAGGGGCATCACATGCCTTCTCAAATCCTATTTACAAAAGAAAAATCTATAAAATTATTTATAAATACATCAGTACATGGATTGATAACTACTTATTCCATTAATAGCGATAGTAACTTAATGTAGTTTTAGTGTCCCTAACTAGCCAGGAAGAGATACCAGGAAAATAAATTAGGTGTCATAAATGGGCCTTATGAAAACACTATTTTCTGGATGCTCCATGTTTTTACAGATCTTTTGATGTTTATAAAATATTTCCCTTCAGATGTGATTCCTACTTTTAGGTCAGGACAGCAGCACCATCCTAGTCTTCCTGTGTCTCACACTGGCTGGAAGATCAAAAAGGGTGCAAGTATGCATGAAAGTCAAACTGACTGTAGCTATGGCTGCTATGAGAGTATTTCTATTTGATTAGGTAAAAGAATTAGACTTAAGCAGGTAACTAGGGACCAACTTACCTCACAGGACAAACCGGAATAGCCCGGAGGACAATCACATTTTTCGATCAAGTGAGCTGAAGGAGTGGTTGCTGTGACCCGTCCTTGTTCAGCGACCTCCATTGAGATTTCAGAAATGCTGGCAAGCAGACGCTTAGGTTACCATGCAGGAAGTTAAGATCACCTACAAGAGTCAATCCTACAAGAGTCCTCTCAGGTTTCTATCATTCTATTACTTTGAAACTCCCTACAATTTAAGGACTTACATGCCACATCTTATGCTTGCATCTTTACTTCCTCAAAGATTGAGATGATATATTTGCAAAATATTCACATTTATCTTAAGGAATTTAGTAAATTAGATGTCTGACGTCCTGTTGAAAAGTTATTACAAAGATCCACCCCACTCCAGCTTTTAAAATGTGAGTGGCTTCAAATAGACATGGCCAATTAATTAGACATTTATATTATTTCAAACAGATAATCCATGGTTGTTCCCTGTCAGAATACCCCCCACAGTCACTGGTGAAATGGCTTTAATTCACAACTGACTCTGATTTCTTCCTCTTGCATTTCTGAATGTCCTTTATAGAACTTTAGGAAGCCATCTAGAATTGAGCATAATTGAATAATACTGATCTTTTTCTGATGATAAAATGTTTTCAAATTAGTATTTTGTTTATCAAATAAATTCTTCAAGTAACTTAACTCATGCTCCCTATTGATGGAAAGGTCCTTATAGGGGTGCAGGGAGGAGAGGGCAAAGAAGGGGAGCAGTTTAGTCAAGGAACTAGCATGGAAGAACCATGGACATGGACAACAAGTGGGATTGACTTTGGGGGGGAGTAGGTGGATGGTGAAGGGGACAGAGGGGAATAAAAGGGAGGTGGATGTAAAACAACAACAATAAAATTAAATTTAAAAAAAGAAAGAAAGAAAGGTCCTTATAAATGAAAAATGTTCACAGTGAAAACACTGATGCCTTTTTCATTCATTTGAAATTATGCATAAAAATATACATAGTTTATAAACTCAGGCTATCTCATGACTAGCTAATAACATGAAATGTTCTGCAAATAAATATCTGCATGAGACAATGAAGAGTTTTGCTTCCATAAAAGATACCTCTGATAGCTTAAGGAACTTGAATCATAAACTTTACAATGGGTATAAGTAGATTGAGGTGACACTAAATTATGAAAGCACATTTGACTTCACTAGTGTTGTAACCTGCACTCAGAAAATCAGGCAGCTTTTGTGAAACACATGTTCAGTTAAAATTCAGATTTCATTTTTTCCTCCCTGAAGGACACATAGCATTGTGACCTGTAAACAAACCATTCCCCTCCTTTAAGAAAGACTCTATCTTGATGTTCCCCGGGTTCTCTGTAGGGGTAAAAAGGTAGCTTGGTCTTGCTGACAAGTCAGCCCCACTGGCTTCTCATGGTGTTTTATGACCTGAGGGTTTCCTAGAATAGTCTGTTCTTTTCTTGCACATGCTTGCACCCAGCAGACTTGTGGGTATTTAAAAAAACAAGTGACCCTGGCTCGTGGCACAGTGGATAAGGCACCGGCCTGAGAACCCAAAGGTCACTGGTTCTATTCCCAGCCAGGGCACATAACCAGGTTGCAAGCCAGGTCGATAGCTGGAGGCAGGTGAAAGGCAACTACACATTGATATTTTTCTCCCTTTCTTCCTCTCTCTCTTACACTCTCTCTGAAAAATAATAAATAAAACCTTTAAAAATAAATAAAATTTTTAAAAAAGTGAAACTTGAATGATGTCAACAACCAATATTTCTACAATTTGTTGTTTATTTTTCTCAGGAGATTAGAGAGCAACTGCTTTTCCTGAGTCAGAGATTTGGCCAAATTTAAGCTTTTATTCAAATGAAAACAGAAATACAAAGTTGTTATAATCCTTCAAATAAATGTAAGAGAAGCCAAAGGCAAAGAGAGAAAAATGTAGCATTGACAATATGTACAAAATCGGAATCTCACACCACATGTATGATAATGCTTAAACTCTCTGCTTCTGAGACTGCTTAAATTTGTAACTAAATAAAGCAGCAAGGTTATGTCTTAACTACTTGGCGGTGGGTATGGGGGTGGGGGGTGGGAGATTCAAACCTATTTTTTAACATTGGTACAATCTCACTGTCTTACAAAATCAAGTGCTGATCCACTGCTTTATTTGTTCGTATTGTTGCTAGATGATGACTTTAGATATTATTGAGCCCAGAAGAAAAGTGAAGTCTCTATTTATTCTAGTTTCCAAAAAATGACCTCTTAAGCCAAAAGATATTGTTTAGTGAGGGATGTGAAATAAGGTGATAAGGGAAAGGGACTTCTAAGGAAAAAAGACAAGTTCATAGAGCAGGAAGATGGAATCTGTGTGAGCAGGGCAAAGAAAGTAAAATGAAAAACGCATGACAAAATTGTTTCTATCAGTTCCTCTAACAAAGGTTCTGTCTACTCTCAAATTATTTTCCTGCAGCCCTGAACAATTTGCAAAGTCATATATTTGCACACTCACAAAGTTATTTGCTATCTTGTATGCAATCCTACTTTGACTTCTGCCAACTGATTTACATTTATTTGCTATTTTAAAATAATTAAGAGAGCTGACAGTATATTTTTGGTACATGCATTTTTATTATTTCACATAAAATAATCTCTTGTCAGAAGTAAAAACTATGAAAGGGAAACCAAAAGAATGCAGGTATAAAAGTGAATGTTGGCCCTTAATTTATCCTTTTACTTTTGGTATAACCAGAAAAGCAATATTGTTTGTCGGCATGAAAGAGAAGGACTTCCTTTTATATGGTTAGCATGATGTAAACGTTGGAAATATGGCATTTTTATATTCATTGGTTTGCCATGAGAGGTTTCACAGTTTTTTGCTTTCTTTCCCTGGACTGGTCCACAAATTTATTATACAAGACTACTTTCAGATATCTATTGATTTCATATTCTTCCAGGACATAACAGAGAAAATGAAAAGCCGGAAAAGTTGAGAATACCTGTATGGACTCAAGTTTCTGCCTCCATAGCATAAAATCTCTGTGTGACTTCTCATTTTATCTTACTGAATAAGTTGTCTCTTCCACTCAAGAAGCATGACTGTGTGCTCATGATGTTGAAGTCTCATGAGATCTCCATTATTGGAACTCTATTTAATTTTTAAGTGTATTCCTTGCTACCAATTTCCTTCCTGGTGGTATGTAAACATGTTTACTTCTCTTTCAGATTAAACAATCATCACTTAAACTTTGATATTATTTCATTTCTCCCTTTTGCAATTATGTTCATGGAAAACACTAGTCTATACTCACAATATTAGGTTCAATGTGTCCCACTTATTCCTCAAAACTCTGAGACTATTGCTTCCAAAAAACTGCACTAAAATTGGTAGTAAAAATATCACCAGTGTGATCCTAAGTGTCAAGATCAGAAAGTTTCATTTGAGTTGACCTCTTGCATCATATGAAAACATTATAGTCTCTTATAGCATCCACACCTTTGGCTTCCATCATTTATTTTTGTTGTTCTTCTGTGTTCATTTTTGTTCAGTGTGACTCTTTTGAATTCAAGAGAAGGTATCTTAAACTTACTGTGTCACAGCTTAATTCATTTTTTATTTTCCTTCTTAAACTTGCTTCTCAACTAATTTTCCTTTTGGGGGGAGTGGCAGTAACTTCCACCAGGTGACCTGGAAGCCATCTTTAGCTTGTCTTCTCTCAGCTCTTGACATGTTCCCAAACCAAACACTTTTTTCTTGCCTGATGTTTTACTGATCTTCCCTACAGACTCTAGAAGAAGAACTTAACTTGGGTGTTTTCTAAGATCGTTTACCTGCTTTGTCTCATCACATTTCCATAAGTAGCCTTGATAAGAACATAATGGATATCATAGAGCACATCCATGAAGTCTTCACGGGTCACAGTTCTACTGACTCGAGGATCATCGCCATAATATTTCCACTCTTTCTGTTAACCAGAAAATAAACGACTTTGATGAAACTGAATGTCAAACCATTGGCATCCTTACATCAAACAGCTAGTGACCTTACCTCTGTCATTTCAATTTCATGCCTTGTCAGTTGGCCAATCAGAGGAGCAGCCATATGCCTGATGATAACTCTAGCATGAGCTGGAGTCCCACCTCGAATGATAACTTGAGGATTATACGTAAAGAGGCCTGTCTCTTCTCGAGCCTCAAAATAGATGGTATACTTGAGTTTTCCACCATAGGCCATCAACTGACAAAATAAAGTGAGGAACAATGACTTGGGTAAATCTCTACATGGAGTGATTTCAAAGACATATTTTCACTTTGTTTTCATGCGACTTCAAAGTTCCTGTCCTTACCTTCTTTCCTTCAAATTGCTCTGGCAGTTTCCAATAAAAAGGTTCCAAATGGAGATCTTGTTTCACCTGATCCATGTGGGCAACAATCTCTGGATCTTGGAAACTGATGCCTTTGGTAGTGGTATGCTGCAGGGCCTCGTCCACCAGGGGCAGGATGGTCTGCTCAGGCTTCAGGGTCACCTGCAAGGGTCAGATCACAGCAGGAGGCTGAGTTCAAGTCCTTCGGGCACCCCTTTGAAACTAAGCTGTGGCCTGCTGGTCTGCCTGCAATGCCATCCCATTCTGATGAGCAGTGTTCACAAGAAACAGAACTGGTGCCTCGTGAGCTCGTAGGGCCTGGGAATGTATCTTTCTGACTTGCCCGCACAGGGGAAAACACAACACCTGTGAAAATTGGAGTCTTTCATATGAACAAAAAGTAGCTTTTAAAAGCAAGATGAGTGAAAGGAAAATGGAAATAAAAATGAACATGCTTCGGACCCTGGCTGGTAGCACAGTGGTTAAGGTGCCGGCCTGCAAACCCAGAGGTTGCTGGTTCGAATCCCCAGCCAGGGCACATAACCAAGGTTGCAAGCCAGGTCTCCAGCCAGGTCCATGGCTGGAGGCAGGTGAAAGGCAACCGTACATTTACATTGATGTTTCTCTCCCTCCCTGCCTCTCTCTCTTCCCCTCTCTTTCTGGAATAAA